>CAAKHC010002359.1:25247-53984 GCA_901007825.1 Macroramphosus scolopax
TTCTATTGCATCTGCTGTGTTGTGTGGGGTGGACTAGACCATTACGTCTGTGGGCAGCTGACAGATATTGTCTGTGATCATGTTGTATGATTTTGCAGAAATCTAAGCACAGACATTGTGTGTGTGTGTGTGTGTGTGTGTGTGTGTGTATCTCTGCCACACAGGCGCTGTGTGAGGCCGTAATGATTCAATTTAGTGATCGGTGGTCTTATTCTGCCAGACGTATTCACAGTACTGTGCTGCTCATTTATTAAAAAAACAACATTGCTTTGAAAGATGAAATAATAAACACTTGTTTCCTCTTCACTCGTGTGTTTACAGCTCAGAGGCCGGAACTGTTTCGCTCACCGACGTCAGATACAAACAATATCTGCACGACATGACTGCAATTATTCCCACCAAACGTCCTCCTGCTCATTCAGATTTCTTGGTTCCAGCGTGGAGCCACACGGTTTCCCCGAATCATTTTTCCACCTTCGCCGCTGCCAGGCGGAGAATTCAAATCAACAAAACGAGAGCCAAGGTGCAGATCGGCTCCCAGATTAGCTCCTCATCCAGAATATATTCCCCCTCAACCTCAGAGGGTACCAATCAGAAAAGAAAAATGATTTTCCTCACCTCTCTTCTCAACCCTTCTCTCAGATCAGGCGAATATAAAGCAATGAAAGATTAAATCGTGCTCGGGGGGGCATTAGTTGATTTGTTTTGGGTGGAGAGCAAACTGTTGCTCGGCGGCTCCGTGTCTGCTGATGTCACAGTGCTTTAATCTTGTGATGCCACTGAAGAGTTTCGGGGCATCATCACTGCTCGTCTGATGATTGAACTGATCTGTGTAAATGTTAAAGAACATTCACACTAGATTCTTAAAACAGGGATTATTCAACCGTTTAATTAGCTCTGTCCTACGTTTTTGGAAATTAGTCCAAATTATGATTCATTGCCCTGATTTGTCTTTTAACGTTAAACAATACATCTCCAAGATGTAATGTTTGTTTTCCATATCCACATTTGGTCTCATTTGTAGACAGGTGGCTACTTTTCATGAACGCATGGAGTTAATTACACGCCTCATTGCTTTAGATCTGCACCTCGGGATCCAGAGGCTGTGGACTGATTACGTATTTGTTTACAGGACGTAAAATATTTAATACAAAATCCAATCAAGCCACAGATTAATCACCAAACTTCTTGATGTTTTTAATGTTGTTTTTTAATCATGACTGATTGGCACCAGATCAGGAGACGACAGTAAAGCGTCATCACAGCATCCATTGTAGCTTTTCTATATTCTTAGACTGACGGAAGTGTCTGACTTGTCACATACACACTTGGGCAACGTATCACATCACCAGTTCATTTAAACATCGTGTTAATCCTCCTGTCGCTGGCAGGCAGCAGAGAGGAAACCCTGTGATTGACGGGACTTCAAATAGGAACAAGAAGCAGCTGCGTTTGTACAAGGGACCATTTGGAGGTATTGAGAGGCTGAAGAGGAGGATGCTCCACTTGCACATTGTGTTATAAAATAGCGTGCACACTTTTTATGAATCTCTGTGATCACTCATTGACCACATGTGTAATATGGGAATCTGAGAATATACAGACCTCCTAGAAACAGCTTCCCATTCCTCCCTACAGGCAAGGCAGTTGTAGGGAGGAGGTTGAGGCTGATGAGCAGGGACAACAAAACAGTGGAATTTGTAGCAGAGCAGCAACAGACAAACCTTTTGTAGAAATGGGTCCAAATGAGAAGAGACGGAGAGAATCTGTAATTTATCATCAGCTAAATTCTTTAAATTATACTTTCTACACAACCACTTCAAACTTGGGAGGACAGCCTGTATAATTTATGTTTTATGTTTATTGGCTACTGCAAAATATTGGATTGATTATATGTCATTCATTGGGAAGGTAGAATAAATAAAGAAGAAAGAAGAAGTGTATCTGATCTGCAGTAGAAAGTGCAGTAATGACGGGGTTGTTGACAGACTCGTATCTGCCGGCAGTTATTTGGAGGTACTTTTCAATGTTTTGTATTCTTTTGTTTTTTGGATTTAATTTCAAGGTTCTGAATGTGGAAAGGAAAAAACAAAACATGACTTGATAAAGATTTGATTCATCCCTTTATTCATGCGCAGCATTGGAAGCAGCAGAGGAAGTGATTTAAGAGAGCCGAAGTGTGGCACATTACACATCCACACACACTCATTCTTTATTGAACGACTCTCCTTCCCCGCGCGCTCGTGGGCGGATCACGTGACTGCGATCGCTATGATATATCGAGTGAACAGAACTGGCAAATGTTGTTATTTTCATGTCCCGGTCTGCTGTTTTCCTGCTCACTGACGATTGTGGAGTCACACAGTGAGCAGAGTCTCCAGCTAAAGTTGCTGGATGTCTTTGAAACATTCAATCAACCACACGGCGTCAATAGAATTATCAGATCAAATGTTTATGTGTTAATTAAAGATTCAAAGGTTTCATATTATATAAAAAACAGCCGCACAGAAGGGGGAAACGGAACCTTCCCATGTCTGTCAAAGCCATCTGACAACGTTTCATTACCAGATGACGAATATGTCTTTTCCTGTCAGGCTGAAGGATCATTTCAAGCCAGGAGACGGACTGAACTGCAGGTTGTGGGGAGAGCAATGAATTCTAAAGCGGATGATAAAGAAGCCCTGGGTGACGGCTCTGTGAAAGATCCTTCAAAAGCATTTTAATTTATTGGGCCGAATGTAAGGGAAGGACTTTCCTTATCAATATCAATGGATTCAGTCTGAATGGGAGTTTTACAACATTTAATGTGGTTTCCCCGCAGCTCCTGGTCTTGAAGTGTTGGAATGTGGCCAATGTGCAAAGGCCTGAAGGCATCCGATTCAACTCAACCAGGCCCAAAGGTCTGGTGAAGGCAGTTGTCTCCTGGTGTTGAGGGTCCATCTCTACCTGCCAAGTCTAAAGTGGTGAACCACTCCGCTGTGGTAAGTGAGGTCAGCGTCTCATCAATCCTGGTGAGAGGGGAAGATATCTTTGTGGGTCACAGAGTTCGATTTCCTATAATCAACGGAAAACCTCCAACACCAACACAATAGGTGGTGCCCAGGGACTTAGAGAGCGATCATGTATCAAACCCTTTTCAAGCTTATCTGACAGCAATTTCTTCACCTCTTTATACATCTTGGTGGTAATGGTCCGTTGCACTCTCTTACTGGAGCAGCACTTTTGGTGGGTACCTGAATGTTTCACAGTACCTGTACTGCCAAAGTCTTCCTAGCAGCACCTTCAGCTTGCTCCTTGTTTAGGTATGTAGGTCAGTTATACTGGACAGGTGGAAAGGTTCACCGTTGACGGCACCAGGCTTCCAGCAGCCTCACCATTGGCAAATATTAATGAAACAGAAATATATTCTCCGACTCGGCACGTCGTGCTCGTCAAGGCTCAAACACTCGAGGTGGCAGATGAGCCGCCAACTCAAGAGATTCGTGTTTTCATGGTCCAAGGTCTCAACATCTGGGCCCTCAAGCTGAAGTAGGAACGTTCACAAGGACGCACACCTGCAGGATAATCATTGCATTGTGAATACGAATGAAGGACAGGTTGCAGCATTACCCTAAAGAATCTGAAAGAACAGAACGACTTGAAAATGCTGCTACTTTGACTTCATAGAAAACTGCAGCCAAGTATAGTGCAGATATTTAATTTGTTTTTAATCACTTAATTTGTAATTCCTCACTGATTGAAGTGTGTTTCTCCCTAATTAAATGAGGTTGTGTTGTAAACATAAACACTATCTCTCCTAATTTGTTTTTAGTCCTCGCAGAAATTTACCACATGAAATTCTGCCAATTGCTATGCCAACGTGAGAAAATGGATTATTGGCAGTCTGTTATCTAGTAGATTTGAAAACAAACATATGCCAACCTCCAAAGGGCAGTAAACACACAGGCCATGTTATTAACTGGAAAAAAAGAGGGGAGAATTCTGGGTTCTACTTCCATTGAAGGTGAAACACTCGTGCAAGAAGTCAAAGATTATAATGAGATTATAATGTATAATCTGGCCGGTCCTGTGGTATATCTCTGCTAAACGTCACAGTATGCAGGGTGGAAAGGTGGAGCACCATAATAACTGGATCAGTGACTTGTTGACACCTATATAAATATATATAATCTGGTTCTTCCTAAACTTTGTGCCACAGAGCTGCGTTACTCCCATCTCATCATTAATTGATTTCTCATCTGTCAATCAGATACAGATATTAAACGGAAGAAGGAAGCACTTCTCACTGTTATGTCAAGCTAAATATGTCTTTAGTGTCAAAAGTGCTTCCCAGTCAGCGGGGGGATGGCAGCGATCTCACCACGGCAGAGACAAGCGGAACCGTACCAGAATGAGAATGTCCTCCACAGGGATGATTAGCGCCGGGCAGAGGACATCACTGATGGAGAGGTCACATCCATAAATCCACTGAATACTTGGTGATATAGTTAAGATATCAAAGGGCCCTGAAGGGGGAACAAAACATGTTCCTGGACATTAATCAAGGTTGTTCTGAAGCTGCCTGTGACCTCCCATGTACGACCATGCAGGCAGGTAATTGGTGGTTTGTTAAGGACATGTTATAGTATTAATGGAGATTATTAATGAGTTGCTATGCTTTGATTCTAAGGTGAGAATTTTATATATGACTTCTTTATTGTGCATATTGGTCTGCTGATCATATATAATATATATCCAAGGTCTTAATCCTATTGCATCCTATTACATAGTCATATATGTATATATATATATATATATATATATTGCTGTTTTTAAATCACACTCACGTATATATAGATACACGTGAGCAACAGAATATTATAGGAGAATATTATGGTTTTTTTAATGATAACATGACACACTTAATGTAATGAAACGTTACGGTTGCAATGCTTATTGAACCTAAAGCATTGTATTGAACAGTTTTATATGTGTGTTGTTATCACTCGTAGTATTTTCTGCCTTTCGATTTCAGCTCTTATTGTCTCCCTGCATTTTCTCTGCACAACTTCGACATCTCCAGATCTCAGCGATATCAGTAGATTGTCTTTCTCCAAAAGGAAAATCAGCGTCAGGCCAGCGGGTAGGAACTGCCCCGAGGCAGAGACTGACAGGAGGAACAAGCCCCGGCGCTTGTGAAATGAAAGGGAGCAGTGGTTAACGAGGAGGCAGCAGGTTGTCCCGCAAATACTGAGCTCTCATTAGCTGTGATTTACTCGTGCACCCTAAATCTCTCTGACTTACCAACACATGTCTGAGAATGGCAGGTTAACCTTCGACTCGTCTATTGCTTCATCATCCTCAACTCCAAGCCTGATGTCATTCAGGAAAAACAACCAGGCTTTAAAACCACCGCAAACAGCGGCAGAAGGAAAATTAAAAAGTCTAATTCCAGTGTACTTGAAGATAATTACATAATTAATCCTCCATCGCTGTCAAGTGACGATGACTAACCTCTCCGTCAGAGACATATTCAGACCGACATTATTACTGATTAAAAAAAGAAACAGACTTTTTATTCATTTCTATTCCTCAGCGTTGACGCACGCCAACATAAGAGCTCCGATGAAGAACTCAAGGTTGTGTGGTAAAGAAAATACATGTTTCTGCAATGCAATTCAGGCTCTGCATTGGCTGGTCATGTATGTGCAAGTACATGTAGATTACTGTCTGACATGACAAGCAATCTGCTGTTTGTTTACAGACATTAAGAACATGCAGATAAATTAATCCTATCACCGTTTAAACACCTTGTAAGATGTTTAAAAGCAGCAATATCTTGACATGAGGCCACCAAATCTGACATTTATATGATTAGCTGTCATAAAGGAGTATTGCAAAACGTAGCACGTTGCAATGCGTAATATTCCAAATATCTCTCTATAATTATTAGAATAAACTGGATCTGTCATTAGATCGTCTAAATGCAAAAGGAGACTTGTTTAACTTCTTTATACTAATTTAATTGAATCTTTTAATCAACGTCTGAACAAACTCCACCAGCAGAAGGCTGCATGTTTCACTGTAGATAAATAAGCCAATAAGAAATCAAGCTGCAGTGTTTAGATATTACAGTCCGAGCTGCACACTCTACTAGAGCTGAAAATTATCCTAAAAACAACATAGATCCTGATATACTAAAGTCACTCTGGCATGCTTTATTTTTTTTTCCAGAAACAATTATGTAAATAAAAAACCCATCGGATGGCAGGCAATCTCAGCAAATTACTACTTTCAGATACCACTGCCTCTTTCTTGGAACTCACATCTGCGCTGCAGCCGAATGGGGACCCGGAGACAGACAAAACAATCAAAAACAGCCCAGTAAAGACTTGATAGAGTCGGCTTGAGACATTCGGAGTGAGACAACGACTCCTCCGCTGTGCCTGTGGCGATTATTTAACGTATCTTCACCATCGTTCACGACAGTCTGTTACAACAGGTCGGACAGCCCAGATTAGAAACTTCTCCGACGGGTTGTCAGCAAGTCATTTCACCCGTCCATCCCGATTTGAAATGAGCTGTAAAGAGTGCATTACCCCCCCCCCCCCCCCCCACACACACACACACACACACACACCCCCCCACCCTCAATACAGATCTGAAATCTCTTGGCATTTGGCCATCTATTGCTTTTTAAATATAATTGATTGCATCTACACCTAAGAGCTCGTCCACCATTGGTGGAGACATAAAGATCCAGTCACATACTGATGTGGTTAACCTATATTATTCACTATAGAACATGAAGTCACTGTGCAGCCCCCGGGGGAGTTGCAGCGTTCAGCTTCTGATTTTTGTATTATTTTTCAGTCGGAGAGCAAAAAAGTTGATTATTCATCTCTCCTTTCATCCATCCACTCAATGTCTGCAATCGTTTGTAATGTATCTGCATACAAACCAATTAGAAGTCCAGTTAAGTGCACACATGCAAGCTGCGTTTCTCCAGGACGCATCTGCCAGGGATAATAAGCTTTTTTAAATCCTCTACCTCTATTACGGTTTATTGTTAACATGACGTAAAAAAAAAAATCTGCTTGATGGAACAAGTCCTCTGCAACCTGTTATTCAGGGTCGTTCCTTAAATCGGTGACGGTGTCAGTCTCCTTCCGTAAAAGGTTTCCACCAGCCTACACTAGCTAATGCACTAATGTGTTTGCCATTGGGAACACTGATGGCACTGAAGGCATCAGGGGCAGTTAGAGGTTCAGTGTCTTCCACAAGGACAACTTGACACAGACTGCGGAGGAGCTGGGGATCGAACCAGCAACCTTTTGATTACTAGACGACCTGCTCTGGCTCCTGAGCCACAGCCACCCTCATTTATCCACTTGTATTACTAACTTTCTGGTTTATCTGTTTTAGCAAATGTTATTAAGTTTAGGGGACAATTGTTTTTTTTAAAGCTCTGTCTTCACTCCAGATATGAACGGCGGTCTCTTGCTCCAACATCCACCGACACAGCAGCATCAACCCGCCACTGGCAAACACCACGTACAGAAGTCTGGAGTTGCCTTGACCCATCCACCTCCACAGTCTAACTCCTCACATGGATGTTAAATATTGACATCCTCAGACTTCCTACTTTCCTTCGTGGACAAACTTCAACCGCCAGAAGGCTTCTCTCATTTAAATGTGGATAAAGGTTGTTTTCACTTCTTGAACTTACAACCTACACAGAAGAGTTCTTGGTCAGTCGTACAACTTGTTACAGCTGCCGACGAGAGACCAAGCAGCAGTGAATGGCAGCAGCTTTAAGCCTTAAGAGATTGAAACTGAAATGAACTTCTTCCAATAATTTAAGTCGGACAGGTAATATGTACTGACGCACATAATGGTAACTGAGTGCAGGTCCGTCTGAGGACTAATTGCCACGAGTCTGTGAGTGCCTGTCACGGTGTCGGATGAGCTTCTCCTCATGGCCAGCTGAACTGATGGATGTCTGGGGGGGCGTTCAGAGACCCTGCCCTTGTATTTGTGTCAAAGTAATTTAGACCTTTTGGTGATAGATGATAGGTTGGAATGGAGTTGACAGTCCGCTAAGTCAAAAGAAAAGTTGTCGTCAGGAAGGATACGGAAATCAAAAGTACATGTGTCAATATAAATGTTTTTTAAAGGAGGTCCTTCAAAATAAAATATTGTATTAATGGGAGATATAGAATTAAAAGGTATATACAGTTAATTATACGTTGCTCAGCCATCGTACAGATCTGTTGCACAATTTCATGTTTGCTAATTTTTTTTCAATCAATGAGTCAAGAAGTTGTCAGTTAATCAATCAAGGGGTGTATTTCAAACGGCAGGGATCATTGCAAAGGACGCCTGTGAAAAGGGGTGAATTGCATTAATCATGGATCTTTAATGGTCACCAGCTGAAATGATAATCAATAGAAAGTTTGATCAAAAGGATCCATCACTATTCAACGCGGGGAGTCGCATCCTCATTTGTTTTATTCGTTTTGCCGACTCAGCAGAATCCTCTGAGGGGCCCTCAAACCTCGTTCTGTCACGAGGGTCGTCCCTCTGCGACCACCTTTACATGCACTTTGTAACACTCCCTAAAGGCTCCGCATTCCTGCGAACAATTTTTCCGAGTTGCGTTAAGCCGAAGCTGCTGACCTCAGCTCTCTAACCTTCCCCATTAATAGCCCAGATATCTCTTTTCATTTACCATGCAGCAGCTCGCTCCAGGGCTGCTGCATAAATTTAGCATTGGTGAATGTTTGTTCTAATTAGATTTATGGGTAGGAAATGTTTGGAGACAAGACAGCACTGTTTTATTATTACGCCTGGAATCAGGTCAGATAAACTGAGCAGCACTAACTGGAGGATGGAGTTACTTTTCAGAATAAAAGTTATTTGCAAAAAAAAAAGACAAACCAACAATTGATTACTGACAGCAAAGCCATGACATCCAAACAAAAGCAGTGATTAGAAATCCTGGAAATATGAAGTGTGCACGGGTGTTTTGCTCTCTAACAGCATAACACCTGTATAAGAACTGGTAAATGTGCTGTCAAATAAGCTTTCAGACATTTCAACATGCCCTTTTCTTATCTACGTTCGTTGTGTCTTGTAGTAAATTCCTGGTTTGATCAGACCTCCTGACGGCCAGAAAACTCATTAGAAACACCCGTCACGCTCTGTGTCTCTCTGTGAGGCTGCGGCGAAAAAGGAAAAGAAAAAAAAAGGGGGATCTGTGGGGTAGATAGAGGGCTTAAAAACAATTATTTTAAACAGTCATTGTTCTGTTCCTTGTCTCTGACAATCCTGAAGAATACACTGCAATTAAAATGAAATGTTTATTAGCCTCGGGATTCAATTTGGAACACTATAATGAGATGGGAGGCTATAATGCAATTAGCCAACGTTGGCTTATCAATCAGCGTGTTCATCACGAAACATTTAATTTGTGGATTTCAGGCAGGACCAACCGAAAGCAATCAGCCATCGACCTAAATTAAGCTTAACATTCAAAAGTGTGTGCAATTATCATTTTTTCCCGGAATAAAACATAAACGCACTCAAATTCGAGCCTCTCATGTCACAGTGTGCACTTAAAACGTCCGGTGGACTGAATGACAAGAGTTCCTCCTGCACGTTGTGAGAGAAACACAGCCGAGTCGGCTAATTGAATAAACTAAACACTCCCATTTTCTTTCAATGTGACCTCATAGAGTCCATTAGATTCCATCTGCTCTGAATTAGGGGGGATGTGAGCGCTCTCATTTCTGTACCGGCTGCTCCAAGAAAAACAACCGCAGTTGATCAGAATCCTTAAATTGCTTCCAACCGCCCGCCTGCCTGGGATGAGAACAGCTGCCAGGAGAGTTGCAGGTGACTTCAAGGGTTTTAGACCCAAAGAGTAATTCAAACACAGATTGCTTTTCATTAAGGTTTTGCTGCAACATGAAGAAACAGGTGATACAATAAACAGGAGATAGAACTACATGATCAGGGCGTTAAGGGAGGATGAAAAGACGTGTCACATCTACATTCACAATCCGGTGTGACACCAGGTTCAGTCAGGACTCCCCATAGACTTCAATACAAACACCCAATGCAAAACTAACTTCGCCCACTTTTCCGTTTGTTTAAAGCTCGGCAGGATATTGATTGTATTTGATACAAAGTAAAATACTTTCATAGAGTAATTTAGTTTCTTTTCCTCGGAGTGCACAAAGCCTTATTAGCACTACGGTTTGCATTATGAATGAACACAGAGCTCTATAAGATGTATTATTTAACAGAAGAATTGTTTGGCGGAGTTGCTGTTTACTCAAAGTGTGTCCATTATTTTGGATTCATTAATATAATCATTAAGAAATATTTCCTTTTCTTTTCTTCTATTGTTGATTGCAGTTCATGCTAAGTTAACACCCGTATCATCTGGCTCGTTACACTTTTGCACCGCGATTAAGGCGGTTAAACACGGAAAGCTTGAAAACAACAAATTAGATTTGCAGAACAGCAAATGTCAAATCTCGTGTTTATTCATTACAAATGAAAGAATTACAGTGTGAAGAAATCAAATCCTTTGGAGCACGCCGGTGGTGTTTGACACGTCATGAGTCCACTAACCTGGAGAAACATGTAGAAGAAGAAGTTTCAGCTTCAGCTCAGTAAATCATCAAATGTGCTGCAGCTTCCTGCTCAGCAGGGTGAAACCACCTCCCCACCCTCAGCACTGGATCGCAGCAGTAGTCTTCCTCACCTGTATGAGGAAAAAATAGTGTATTCATTCTTCAGTTGTACAACGACGCCACGGATCAGAGGAACATGGTGAAGGACAACGTGTTTGTTTAGTCACCTGAACCCACTGATTTTTAAAGAGCTAAGAAATCATTAAGTGTCTGATGTTTTCCAATGCCTGTTATTAAATCCCATATGCTTCTCTTGGCAACGAGGCTGAAAGGCACCTGGGAAATTATACCTGCTTTACGCCCGGATTTGCTCTCGGTAGCTTTGATACACGACAGTCTTTGAATAACGATTCACACAAACACACAACAGGTCTGACGGCAGCTGCCCAATTCCTCATTTTGTTGTTAGGACCAGAGAGTGAATGAGACTTTGTCACATCTGTCTGCTCCATGGGGAGGTCTCCCCCCCCTCGCAACCTCCCAGTCCTACCTGAGGCCGGTGTGCTGCATGCAAACACTAGAGGAAACAAACGAAACATGGCAGAGTCACTGAAAATGAACATAAACACAAAAAAAGGTTTAAAACAATTTCCCAGAGTGGGTTCACGGTGTTGTTTCTAATGAGCTCTGATTGGGCTGCTCTCCCTCTCCTTCTATTTTAAGCCCCCAAGCACCAATGCAACACAAAGTGGTTGAGCTCTCCAAAACTAAAGCTGTGCCCACAGTTGTTTAAACATTTAAAAGGATACCAAATGACAGTTTGAGCGTGATGCAGCGACTCGACCCCGCACGTACAGCCGCAGGTTAATGCTGCTGCACTGCAACTGCAACACACCTCAGGAATCCTTCATGCTTCTAGTGGCTGATGGGATGCATTGGCAAGGTCTGCAGGCTGACACTGACATAACAGATACTGGATCTTCAGCTCCTTTTGCGTGGGCTGTTTCAACAAGCATGCACCCAAAACAAATGCTCCATGTTTGATAAGGGCGGGTTTAGATGACGGTGCAATCTGAGCAATGATAACAATGTCTCAATGATAACGAACCTCCTGCACTCGAAGGCCCGTAGCTGTCGACTGATTTGATTGGTTAAGTTGTTATAAACACAGTGCAGACTGTGATAGACTAACAGCCTGTTTTGCTACTAATATGAAATTTAATCAACACAGTCATGCCCTGGATCTCTGCTGCTGTTTATTTTTTCAAACCCTCCGTTCACAATTCTGTGTGAATCCGGCGCCGCCTGCTGAGGTTTGTGTGCCGTCCTCCCCTGTAGTTCTGACCATCGCACTTTCATCCAAACACTTCTTTGATGTTCCCAGACACCTCGGACCCGGCCTCAGAACGAGAAGACCTGAGAACTGAATCAAGTAACCGCCGCCTCTGTGGATCTTAAAGGCTGCTGACGAAATGTCAGCGCGGTTTGAATTATGCACGATCTGATAGATTGAGACGCTTTGTTGACATTTGTTCCTTAAAACTTTGTACAGGGCTGGAAGCTGTTTAACAGTGATGGTCAGCAGTCAGAATAAACATCGACACTATGCATGCTAAACAAAATATATATACATATATGTACAATCTTTATCTTAGTTTTTAATTTCCTAACTGTTCCGTGAACCCTGAACTCAACCCTCCATTGACTGTGAGGCTGCTCCAACAGGGGAGGACAGACTCCAACGATTTTTCGTAAAGGTTCTTGGTTTAACTTTACTTAAACTTCCAAAGTCAATGTTTGTCTCTGTGCTCATTGTCACCAACGTCGCCATCAGTGTTTACAGCCGTGCTTTTATCAATATGAGCTGCAGGAACTCCGACCTGCTGGACGACCTGCGCCCTCGTTTAATTGTTGAAGTTAATTAGCTCGCACCGAACTCTTTTATTGAACTTTAACTTCAATTCAATGCCAATTAAATCCCTGTTCGTCACAGGGTTTCGGTTTGCAACAGAGAGCAGCGTCTCCTCGGCAGTGAATCGAGGTTCATCAGTCAGGAGTTTCCTTACACACACTTCATGATTCTTAAAGCCAATATCAAAGTTGAAAGTATTTTTTTCATCATGTCCATGCATATAAATCCCCAACTCAATCTCCCACTCAATGCACAGACTTCTGTTGCAGCCTCAGTAAGAACAGAGTTCTTTGATTAATCATATTAATAATTTACATCAGGCAATTTTCTCACCACTAAAACAAGCTGGGAGCTGTTATCCTCCTCGATGAAAGAGGACCTAGAGACCGAACAGTTGAGGAGCAAGACCTGATGAATAAAACCGCTTGTATGAATGAACAAATGCGTTCCTCTACAACACCCAGTCAGCCCGACAGGCATGTTATTCCAAGGTTATGTGGACGTTTTGATTATTGTTTCAGCCTCAAAGTCTGTATTGGATTGCGTTGTATCTAAATCAAGATGTTTTGATAATGCCATGTAGTACCTCATTTCACCACTGGTAGTACTATGTACATATAATACTATCTGTATCTCCCGCCTCAGTGCAGTAATGCACCTGTTTCTTGCAGCATGCCACGTTTGAGGACTTGCAATCAGGATCATGGTTCTACGAAGACACTCGCAGAACCACCAACATCTTCGAGGACAGTCCGGAGTGTCTTTCCACCGGTGTGATCGACAGCCGCGTCCTCCTTCCTTCACTGTCTGAGCGTTGAATGTTTCAGCAGAGGTCACAGCGGCAGGAACTACAGCAGTGACACATATACATTCTCCAGACAATCTCTCGGCTCGGTGAATCCTATAACAACGATTTGCATATCGTTGAGATTCCATTTTTGACCTTCAAGCTATCAGCGATATACGTCCACGTAGGAGCCGTGTTTCCATGGAATTCCAAGCTTTGCATCACAATATTACATTGGAAGTTATGAACCAGGTTTATGAATACATTACTGGTGAATGAATAATTTATACAGACTGAAAAGAAAGAAAAATAAATCTGTAAGTAAATGAAAATATCACATGACACTGCTGGCTTGTCTCCCAAAAACAACTCAAATGGAGGATAATATTATTAGAGCTGGAGCTGTGTTGCTCCCAAAACAAACTTTAATATATATACATGCTGCCTAGATGTCATTTTACACACACTTGGTTTTTCCGCCGTCATTCACAGGCTGCTAATTGCTAACACAGAATGCAGACAGCCGTCCACACTTCGCCTTTGTTAAGTACGAGCAGTTAAAGCAGGAATATCTGTGTCACACTTCCAGGGATGTCCCCGTCTGCACAGCCAGCCCTCCAGTATCATCTGTCTGGCAGACAGGATCTGAACGGAGCCCAAAGGGAAGAGGGGAGCGCCGATGTACTGCCAAGTTGTCATTAATCTCCATGCAGCTCCAATCCTTTAGTATGAAACATTAGTTCCATTTGCATACAAATCAAAATCCCAAAGCAATGTGTCAAAGCCAAGGATGGGGTAGGAAAAAGATCTTTAAATATCCTTCTGACGCTGGTGTGTCTTACCTTCCCGTATGCATCAATCTCTCACATTTCATTTTATTATTTAGCCTTTTTCTATCAGCAGGAAAAGACTGTATAGAAGTGAAATCATCCTCTGTGGATATTTCCAGCAGCCTGATGAACGACTCTCCCATCTCATCGAACGACGATGCTTATAAGAACACACGAGGCACAATCGGTGTTTAGGTGGGACCCAGTGTGCTTCCAACCAGCTCCAATGAAAACACAAAGAGGCCGGTTGGGCTCAACTGGACGCTGCTGCTGGACACAGGTGATCGATTTCTCATTTGCAACATTGAGTGAAAACTGTGGCCACAAATTGCTTGAAACACTGTTAAATAGCTTTGTTTTATAAAGGAATCAATGCGATGGTTGAAGTTTGGTTAGATTTAGGCTGAACAATCAAATGAGAGAGATCATGTTGATGTGAAGGACTTTACTTTGGAGTTATTCGACAGCCTGCTGAGTCTCACACGGATACTAAAAGGTGCTGTGAATGGCGTATCAGACGCCAAGGGTGACGACAAAGTGTTGCTTTTTGACGATCTGAGTTAAGAACACACTTGTCCGTGCATTTATGGAGGTCAAGAAGGTCGGCTGTGGGTTCAGCTGTACAGTTTTCTCAAGGGCGGTCAGAGTTTTCAAGCAGTTTATTCCCATCGTCCAGTTATCAGCTCGCTGGCTAAAGGAGATAAGGGGGAAAATGACAGAGGCGACAATTGGAGGCAAACACAGCAGGTCAAACAGAGCTGTGGTGTTCATATGTTGTGTTTACTGGGTCAGTGAACCCTTTTTGATTGTATGTGTTGTCCTCCAAAGCTTTGGCTTGGTGAACAGGTGAAATGATGAAGTTCTGTAGCAGCTCAGGTTTCATTTTAAGGTCATAAATATTACTTAGCATTTATATTCCTCTATGTGATGCAGAAACATGGATCTTAAAAGCAAATTCAAAGATTTTAGAATTGAGGAAAACATGTTCAGCTCCTGAATGTGAACATTGTTTTCACCCATTAATTGCACCGTAATGAGGGTTGACAGAGCGTGTTTGTGATTGGCTGCGTGGGTTCACCTGTTGGCCTTCAATTCCCGCAGTCAGTGGAAAATGCATTTTATTAATTTGAAGCCGTGCCAACTATTTAATCACATCGCATTAGAAACGTTTGAGCTCATCACCGTTGTGTGTTTATTCATAGCGTACTGTGAAATAGACCGGAGACGTGTGGGAAACGTGGGCAGCGACCGCTGGTGAGTTAAAGAAGGGCGGGAACCCATTAAAACTATATATTCTAAGAAATAAAATAAGGGGAAGTAATAGCTCTTAAAAGCTTTCAGGGAGGCAGATGAAGAGAAGCAGAAGGGAAGTTGGGTGTTTGCATGTGTGTGTTGTCGACACTGACTGACAGGAGGAGGAGAGGCTGAGAGCCAATGGCGCGCTCTGAAGGGTCCAGGGGGCGGGGCTTGTTCATCTCTTCCTGACAACCTTGCTCTCTTAAATACTCTTTCATGCAGCTGTATGATGAGAGGTGCTCTGATTTTAGAAACTTTTTTATATGTTCTCCCTTTCTAGTTGTCAGTTTTTGATTCAGGGTATAATATATGTGAACAAATATTACAAATTCATACATTTGAAGCACGCATCAGTTTCTTGATGATGCATGTAATTTATAAATGTATAAGAGTGAACAGAAAAAAAAACCTTAGGCTCAGTATTTTTATTCCTCCAAATATGTATGCCTGCAGTTGTCTCAGCATAATATATGCATAATGGGCTGTCAGGACCGGAATACAAACTACTGGAATAGTTGAAACACAAAGGTCTTCGGCGGGAAACCGCAGAGGGATGAAGCAGCGGCAGACACTCAGTGATGAGACTCCTAATAAGGGCTGTAAGAGTTCGGCTCCCGACTGCAGAGGATGTTGCACAATAAGACAAAGTGACAAAATGAACCGGGAGGTTTTCTCAGGCACCGTTTTCATCTTTAAACAATGAATCATTAAATCAGGTCTGGTTTAACTGAAAGACCTAATATATTAAAAGACATTTATACATTATTATTCATGAATACTGAGGAGTGTGTTCGCTTGTTTTTAATAGATTTTACTTTGAGTCGCTCTAATATCTTTGAACTACTATAAAAATAAAGTTGCATGTGGCACTACTGTGTGGAAGTTTTCCTGGATGCATCTGCAGAAGGGATCAGGGGCAATTGACAGCAGGAGGCCTCTGAAGCTTTCTGCGACGTCAGTCAGTGGAGGAGAGGATGCAGCGTTCACGTCTGTCATGCAGCTGATTGCTGAGCGTTTTCTTTTCCATTTCTGCACTTTATTCTTCCTGTCATTGAAATAACAGAACCATCAGTTGGTCCAACAGCTCCTCCACATTAGTGCTACACAAAGGCAACTTGTTTAAGATGTTTCACTTTTCTTTTGAA
This sequence comes from Macroramphosus scolopax, assembly GCA_901007825.1. NCBI lineage: Eukaryota > Metazoa > Chordata > Actinopteri > Syngnathiformes > Centriscidae > Macroramphosus > Macroramphosus scolopax. Next base: position 41,840 of record CAAKHC010002359.1, read on the forward strand.
AGGCTTCTTATGTCACATGACTCGGATGATCTCAGACTTTTAGACACTGAAGCAAAGTATTGTAGTTTGCTGAAGCTCGTCTCCTAATGATGCTGCTTCTTCGGCTGAGTAAAAATAAGCAGATTGGATGCAAGTTTCTTGAGGAGTCACTCTCTGGATGCATAAACGGCCTTGACCAATACATCTGGCTTCGTCCTCTCTGTGCTTAAAATATTCAGGAGCATGCAGAGTCCACCAGCTCTGCTTCACAAGTGGAACAAGGAAGCAATCAATCCTCAAGGGGGCCTTTCATTCTTCCATCCAGCAAAAGATGCATCAAAAAAAGAAAGTGGATGTTGAACGTTACAGATCAGGGAGGACACATGTTCTATTTTCTCCTGTCATGCCGGCTGACAGGTCTTCAGTTAGTCTTTCCCATACGCCAATAGGCCCTGTTTGCCAGCGCCTCAGCGGAGCGAGTGATTGACTTGTGTGCTCTGTTGCTCCACCCGAAACCGTCTGCTCACCCCTATGAGGACATCATACAATTTGAACATGAAATATACTTCAATTAAAATTAACCTGTTGCTTATATTAAAAACTAAGATGCACAGGATTTATTTAGATGCTAACGCATTCTGCACAATTGTGCTCACACAAAAGCTATTGCATAAGGATACCTTGCATGTTGCATGAATTGGCTGCAGAACGTATGACTTAATAATAGATTAGCCATCGTGCACCACCCATTCATAGCTGGGCAGTCCAGGATTGAAGGAGTGTGATTGGCATCTATTAATTTCCTCTGAACTGGGAGAAAAAAAAAGCTAAATCAGAGTCAATCATTGACCCTTTCAGGCAGATACCAGTGATTGAATGATGCAAAGGATTAGCTGTCTGTGTCATTCCCTTGTTTACTGCCTGTAATCACCAGCCAGAAAATGGCTGAATAAATTGCACAAGGCCATTAATCATCGCGCACTATTTTGTCTCCTCCTGTAATCCCTTCCCCATGCGAAGGCTTTCATTTCCTGTTCAATCTCTTGAAAGGAATCCAATCAACACCGCATCATAATTTATTCACACATGGAGAGAGAATGAAATGAAAGTGCATTAAGACATCTCATTATTTCAACACAATACACACGAGGGAGACAACATTATTCTCATGGCAGGTAACAGGATCTCCAACCTGACCGACCCGGACGATTGAGAAGGGATGAAGTTCTATTTGTTTTGTTTTTTTAATAAAAATATTGTGTTTAATTATTCAACTATAATCACAAGGACAACCACTCAGCTGCTTATTGGCTGCTGTTAAGTCAGGAACAAGCCTAGGTGACATTGATGTCTCATTGAGGACCAACAGCCACATCTGGAATCATTTTCTAACTTCTACGGTCGTGTTATGTGACTAAGATCTTGGTCCCATTTAAATACATGTGAATGTGGGTGTTATACTGTTACTATGAGAGATGCAGAGGTGCTTCTTGATGTAGATTTGTTCTGGCATTTTAAATGAGCATGTATTATTCATTTGCAAATGAATGTAAACATATTCCAGTCATTTAAGTAAAACGTGAAAAATTTAAATGGCAAAACTGTCATCGGCAGTAATGGCTTTGAGTCCATTGACGATGATGTTCGATGAAGATCAAAGGAGGGTTTCAACTGTTCTGCACATTAAACTAGAAAACCACAAAGTAACCATCTGGAACGGCATGTGGCTTTCAATCGTTGGAGTCTTTGCATGTGTCATCATGGCAACATGGTCGACCTACTGGAGCAGAAACTACCACAGAGCTGGTTCGGAGTATTTTGGCATGTTTCCAAATATCTGTACGGACTTTGTATTGTATTCACCTTTTGGACAGTGAAGGGCAGTGAAAGTCCTGCTGAAGCTCTTCTCATCATCACATGTTTGTCCTTGCAATATACATAAAGTATGTATTTATAATAAGATTTCAAATGAAAACTAAAGCAGCATTAAAAAAGTGTTTTGTGCATTTTCCTGTTGAGAAATTTAACAAAGTCGTGGCACCAATTACCAAAAAAAAAAAAAAAAAAAGATGTTGATGGAGCGAGGCAGATACGAGACAATATCATGTCCAGTGGAGCATAATACTCTCTTATTGCATCCTACTGCAGTCGGGGTTGTTTATCAGCATGATTAGTGATTGTGTATGTGATGACAAATTTGTTTACTGCATCTCTGGCACGAAAAAAAAATCCACTGATGCGTGAAATCAACAAAAGACAGACTATTCATAAGCACATAGATGCCGACACACAATCACAGCCTCGACTCCCCGCAGCATGTCGGGACTCCAAGACTGGGTATTGTGTATACAGATGTGAACGGGTCGGGTTAATAAATGTATTATTCCTTAGGAGGAGTCGGAGCTGAGTGTCTGCAGACCCGTGTCACTGTTTGAAGGGCCATCATGCATCGTATTGTAAACGGACTTGACTTAAAAGTGGCTGCATATAAAGGATGTTAGTAATAAACTGTGCCGGAGCTTCATGCATAATAAATGCAATGTTTAAAATTGCATTTAATTGGTCAGTGATACATGTGTGCACACAGTTTATGATATAATCCTCTTTCATTGTACTTAAATTGATTGTTGATTTAATCAGCAAATTTTCAAAATCACATCCAGAGTTTTTACTTCTTGCCAAATGTCTGCATGAAGCTGATTTGTCTCATGGCCTTGCAAATGATATTATACAGCACCTCCCCAATTGAAATGTGTCTCCTTTGAGTTACAGCACAGAGACAAAGGAGACCGAAAACAGTTTAAACCCACACCTCCACTGATTTATCCTTTATTGTTTGAGATTTATGAATTTTTATAAATCTGCTGGTGTCTCTCATAATGCCGCCACAGGCTTATTAAATCAAGTTGACAGTCTTATTATTGAGCTCCGGCAGTGAAGGCAGCGTAGCATCCCTGACCCAGGAGGAGAGAATAATACCCCACACTCCCCTAGTTGTGAGAAGTTGTTGCACCAGAACTAAATCCCCCAAACAAACGCCATCGCACTCCCCATCACTCATACCAATGAAACAGCATTGGCCTAACAATAATGGAATCTAGAGGCACACACACACACACACACACTGTAGCTTTGGTGATATTGCATGACTCCTCTGATTCGCTAATAAATATTATAACAGCACTGTCACACGTTACAGTGGGTCATGCGTGCTAAGGACGGTGCCTGATGATGATCTATTCGGAGTCATGGGATGCATTAATAATAGGTGCAAACCATAAGGGATGAAACATGGATATGCAGTGTTAATAGTTATGGTTAGTTTTCTTGTAGCAGGAAGTAACAAACTGAAAGTAAAATGACAAAGTGCCTCTCACACAGCAGCTCGCTTAGCGAAATATATAAAGTTCTTTTACGTCCTTCGCTGAGTTGAGGATCAATTACTGATCGTTACTTCTCGCTGCCTTTCAGTGCTCAACATGCTTGCAGGAGAAAAGAGTCTGAGAGCGTCTGAAATAGCGTCACATGTGAGAAATAAAAGAACTCATCACAGCTCAGCAGTCGTAGCTGCCTGCTTCCTGAATAAAGCCGAGGTCTTTAAATTCTCACTCCGACGTGCCTCCTCCAGTCTGCATTTTCATGATGTGTTTATTTTAGAATCGGCTATACACTGAAGATGAGGGAATGTGCCTCGGTATCTAATGCAGCATATCTACCTGATAGGCCTTATCTCAGATTTATCTCTGACAAAACCAGAAAAATGAAAATGTGTGTGTGGTTTTATCAGAGCCGGCCCGCTGCCCTCACAACAAACCCCCATCCAATGCTGAAGATAATAAAACAAAATTTATTTCCCCAAATCCAGCGTCCAAGACTGATTCCGTGCATCTGAGAGGAAAAAGTGCAGCATCTTTGATTAATGCACAGGTCGGATCTGTGGTGTCGATTCTTTGTTCAGTTGCTTGAACTCTTAGCGGATGATGTCACCGCTGTATATCTGCAGAAGGTCACTGTAGCAGAGTCCAGACGACAGGCTACAAAGCTGTCAGAGATACCGGGAAGCTGGAGCGGCTTCCTGTCGGTGGATACACAGACGTGCCAGTCAATCATCTGTCATGATGATGAGATCCCAGAGAAGGTTTCCTCTCTCAGCTCCATCATTTTTCTGGGACAGTGAGGTTTGAATATTGTTGACTTATTTACCTTCCGCTTTGTTTGCACAGGAGATTATTCACAGTCAGTAAGCATACATACACACATCACTTAAAGACCCTCATTGTGCATTTGTAATCACTTTTTTCCTCAGAAAAACCTTCCCGGAGAAACTAAATGCTGATGAGACCACAAGCAGTGGCCAAAATCTTCATTCGAGCAGCAGCTGGTACTTTGCCTTAAATGTTTTTCAATCTGCCGGAGATCACATTAGGCAGCTACTTCTTATTGACTCATCTAAAGAGTTTATATCTTCAACTAATTAAGGACAGTGCTTCCTTAATAGCTCAAAGCTTAGGCAGAGTTATCACAGTCCACTGTGTGCAGATTTTTTGGCTTTTGATATGGAAATAACATGATTTTTTGTTGTCATAAAAGGCATAGAAAGTGCTCTATAAACACCCGGCGCTGTGTCAGTTCCTTGATATACCTGCCTGGGGAACCTATTGAAGGTTACAGGATAGCGGTTTAGGCAGATATGAGATGCAAAGTGTCCGCTGCCAGCTCAGCCCGTCCCCCTGCTGCTCCGTGTGTCATGAGGGCAGGACTCCTATTTAGACAAGGGAATGCAAGATGGGGATGAGATGTTTTATGCATGTGAATGCAGGGGGAGGCGGCATCTGCCCTAACAAGCCGAGGCACTTCTCCCCTTACCAATATAGGTGGAATTACTGCAGGTTATACAAGGGGTTCACGTGGAGTACCTCAAGGAATAAAGAGAAGATCAGTGTATGTAACTCTTGATAATAAAGAATTATATTACTGTAAGCAGGATTAATAACAATCTATTCTAATCCACCAGCCCTGTGTGCCTCATGATGTGTTCTTCTGCTGTTTCATTGCTTTTACCTGCTTCACATCATGTTAATCTGTCCCGTCTTGTTCCCTCAGACGACCGGCTCCCTGCCTGCCGTTGTGTTTTCCCATTTGTGTCTTGTCTCTTGATTTGTTCAGTTTGCATTTGCGTCCTGTCTTTCATGTCTGTCTTTGTCAGATCCTTTTATGTTGTTTGGGTTGTTTGTGCCCCGCTGTTCCACCCCTTATGTCATAATACTGGATGGGTTTGTTTCTCCTGAGTTTTTTGAACTCGACGCCAGCAGGCGCTCACGTTAGCGACGTACTGACGTGACAGAGCGGCAGCCAAAGTAAGAGTCGAATGCATGAATGTTGTTTCCTGCAGCGACAGGATATTTAAATTATGACATCATACAGTTCTTCAGATCAGCCGTTGTACTGATTCTATTTTAAAAACTTGTGTAGTGTGTTGCCTCTTGCAGGGTTCGGATCAGTACAGTGGCATTTGCAGTTCCATTGCACCGATGCATCACTGGAGCATGCAGCTCCGGTGACGCCACCCCAGGATGCCCCAGATATTCTTTTTATAAATAGCTTTCTTCTTCCAGGCTGCATCTGATCTTATTCCGCCGCTATTGTTCATAGAACTTAAATATCATCACACAAAGTTACTGAATGAAAGTTCTTCTTGGATTCGGAAGCCGATTCTTTAGTCAGCATTTCCCATTATTATACGAGACAGAAAAACAAACCCAGGCAATTTAAAAAGATGATGACAGAAGCACAATATTTTTCAATAGGAACTCAATGAGTTTTATTCATTGTGCAACGAAAGTGGCTGCAAAAAAAAATTGCTGGCATGTGTTGCCTTTATATTTCAGGCCAGTGCAGAGGTTACCCTTTGAAGGACGGTGCAGCTGCAAGCCTCCAGCCAAACATGGTAACAGCATATTTCAACGAAAAGCTATTACAGACAGGTGTGTCTGTCAAAATAAAAGAAGTATTTGATGCACGACGGCTCTCCAACACCCGGCCGCCTCCTCCCAGCTCAGTCTGCCTCTCAAGTTTCTCTGAATTGGCTTCATTTTTTTCAAACATTGATTTAAAAAAAAAAATGAGAGAAACTCCAAGGAGCTTTTAATTCAAACAAATTAGCATTTCGGTCACTTGTCTACACTTTAATTAACAATTTCAGAAACCCTTCCAGTTTTGTAACTGTGCAACATGTAAAGCAGAAAGCCCCGACTCAGCAGGTTTTCAGCAGCCAGTCAGTGTCCACTATGAATTATTAATAAATCTTTCAGCATTTCCTTGTAGAATGGCCGCGTCTCACAGCATGTTGGCTGGTGGAGAATAGAAACAGCAATGAACTGGCCGGTCTGTGATTTGAGGATGTTCAAAAGAGTTTTTGTTCTTAGGCCTTCGTAGAGAGGAAAGATGCTGCACGAGTGAACAGAGAAAACAGACGGACCAACAACACTCCATGTAACTGGAAACACATCTGTAAAAGACAGAACATGAATAATAAATGACTTTATCTCACTACAAAATAGATGTGTTAAAAGATTGGTCATCAAAAGGAATACAGATATATTGATAAACATGAATTAATAATGATGTTCCTGCATATGAAGCCATATCAGATACATCGAAGGTTCATAAATACTTACAACTCAGAAACTTTATTAACGATGTGACGTGTTCTCTGCAGCGAGGAGCAGCGGGGACTCTTTTTTTTCATTACAGTTCTACAGCTAACAATAATTAAAAAAAAACAGGCTGCAATATAAAATGCTGACTCATCAAATCATTAGACTGGCACAATTCACAAGAGGTGCCAAGAGGGCCAAAATATCAATTTAGAATTAATTTGTCCGAATACTCTGACTCCAGATGTCTACCTAAAAACAAAATTCACAATCTATATATTCCTGTGATATTCTTGCTGAAATATATGACAGGCTCTCACAGCACCAGTGTTGATTATTAGAGATATGGATCAGCTCCCAACTGGGAAATGTAGCTTCAACTGCATTCAGGATGAGAATGAGAGCTCAGTTAACCCGGGAAGACATATATATATATATATATATATATATATATATATATATATATATATATATATATATATTTTGTGTAGAATTCCACATCAATATTCTTGATGCTTGAGTTTAGCTGGTATTAGTATTCATGCCACGTCTGAAAGGACACAGCGTTGGAAACACAATGGGCAGCTACATTGAATATGGAACTACACTGAATACAAATAGAAATGGAACACTTTTACTTTTGCCGCAAGTGCCAACGTCTTTAAGCAACAACGCCTATACGTGTCCTGTCTGGTCAGCGGACAAGAGTTCCTCCTCTTGACGTCCGATCCCGACACGGTTAATGTAAGCCGAAGCGGTTTGTGTTACCATGTCACGCAGCTGTTACCATGGTGACAGCTTGCGGTGAGCCTGATTACAGACATGTAGAGTGAAGGTGACCATTGGAAATCATTGTTCTGCACACATATGAATATATATAAATATATATAATAATGTGTTTTAGACCTATGGGTGCAGAGGTAATCTGTCACAAAAAGTAACACAAACACACACACACACACACACACACAGTGAGCCCTCTATAGCAGCTCTTCCTGTAAATATTCACTGAATATACAGCAATCAAAAACCAGTCCAGCCTTAATTCTCCTTGTATAACAGCAGATAAATTATGATGCCTCTTGACCTTCTCATAAAGACAGAGTACGCTCCGCCTGGAAAACATTCACTTGTCACAGTTTGCTCTCTCGGTTGTGTCCTCTCTCTCCCTGAGGAACACTTCAACGAGCCCGGACTGAGTGGGCGTGTACGTTCATGAATGAAACGGATGTTAAAAGCATCCCAGAAGCTGGGCTTGCTGCACATTACCTGCACTTAACTCTTAATTGGTTTGCACTGCCTTTGCGGCCCCATTTTTAAATTGCAGTCACTGTTGCGTCTGCACACCTGCTTCTTATTAGTATTGCGCACAAATCCACCGTCCTGACATCTGCAGCAGTGATGTCAGCACCACAACGAGGAGCTCTTCCAACCTCCCATCTCCCTGAATCTGTGATGTTAGACAGAAGAAAGAAAGAGGGGCTGCTGAAGAAGTGGGGGCTGAGCAGAACCAGCAATCCCTTTGAGTATCAGTCTCTTAGCAGCGGCGATGGGGAGGATGGAGAGGATGGAGAGGACCCAGCTGTTCAGCTGCACCACCACAGCATTAGTCTAATATTAGCATGAGGAATGTTTGCACGTCGGAAAGAGTTTCACAAACACACAACGGGCAAAGTCAGCAGTGTGTATCTTGAATTAAAGTTTCATTGTTGTTTTAACAATTGAAGTTTTCATACACAAATATTCAGGATGAGTTTCTTCCAGTTACACTGAAGACAATACACAAAGACACATTCAAGCCCTAATTGTATAAACTTTCCAAATTCAGTGTTCTGCATTACATTAATCTATAATACTGCTTTTGTCATTTATGTATTCCTGTTGCCACAGCAGCAGCTCAAGGTTCTCCTCCTCCTCCTCCTCCTCCTCCTCCTCCTCCTCTCTCCTTTGCTTGGCTTTATGTTGTTCATTACCCTCAGTGGGAAGAAATCCTTTCCGTCTACTGTATTTTCGCCTTGAACTCCAGATTATCATACAGAATACCTGTGGGTGGGCGGGTTCCATCTAAGAGCGCTACTCTCCGGTTCTATCGTTCTGTGTTAGAGAAATAAACACAAGCAGGAAGCATGTTCTTTTGAAATAGTATGATCTTTAATCAACATGTATTTTTTAGTTTAATTAAAACTCTGCTGCAAGTGCACTTGAAATGTGCAGAACTCCTCCAAGGCCAAACAGCCAGCTCTTCTATTTTATACAAATCTGCCACTGAAATCATCTGGAAATATGTCAAAATGTATTAAATGGATTGTATTTCCTTGTGTATAATGTTTATGTATGTTATTGTTCATGTTGTGTATAGTTTTAGGGTTTATTAGTCATAGCGTGTCATTAAAATCCCCTCATCCATCATTGATCTGTGATAATGTGGGTTCCTCATTGCATCATTATGTGATCCTCAGTATCAGGAACTCACGATTTCATGTCATTAGACTGATCAATCTGGGTTACTTAATGAATCCATTCAGAATGAAGCTGCTGCGTCAGATTGATTAATATTTCGCAAATGAATCCATAAATTATGTAGCACACGCCACAGCAGAGAAGATCAAATCTTAAGCTGGAGCGGCGTCACGTGTGCGTTGGAGGAGCACGTTCCTGCAGTTCGAACAAAGTTGAATCTGTAATCTGTGCCTCAAGACCGTCTAGCTTTCTCCTGCAAGAGTTTATCATCTCCGCCGCTCGGAGTGCTGGACTCTCATGCTTCAGTTCATTCATGTGTCTGAATAGCAACATAGAACCAGTCGTCCTAATTTCACTTCATGCTTATCCTGATTTTAAACCACACATGAGAGGATCCTAATAAATAAACATTGTCGATCATGTTTCCAAAAATGTGGCCTGATAAAACCCTCTTCAATTGTTTGATTATCCAAATGGTTTTGTGGGAAAATATGTGCTTTTTCCAAGCAGCTGTTCTAAATGGAAGGAAAGAGGTCTCACTAATTACATTAATGAAGTCAATGCTTCCAGCAAGGACTCAAATAATAGCCAAATCTTTCCGACTCTGTGTTGTGTGAAACTACGTGGGGTTTGTCTGACCTACTTACCTACAGTCTGTGAATCACCTGCAGTAGATGGTCACGTTCCAATTTTAGAGAAACAGGCTGGAGAACCGGCACAGAAGCTGAGAAATGTTCTGCTGCAGACACCGAAAATAAGAATTTAACTATTATGCATTTTTGTTTAGGAAATTTGGAAGTTCAACTGTTTAGAAAATGTAGCTCCGAATATTCTAAATGTAGCATAGACTTAAAATTGATATAGTTTGTTTTTCGGTGGCTGAGATATATTGTCCTGCAGCCTCTGTCTATAGAAATATATTGCTCAGATTCTGTGATGTTCCTCCAGCCTCCAAACTGGGAGCGCAGTGATCCCCGTCTCATCACAGGTAATACACTGACTTCCAATCAGTACCTCATACAAAACCCTCCTTCAGAATAAACTTTTATTGTTGGGATCAGCACAATATCCTGCTCATTAAAAGTTATCTTCGTAAAAGGTCTACAGTTTTTCTTACAAAGCTCTTTGCAATATTTAATGAGAAGTTAATGAAAATGTAAAACAAATGCTGTATATAGAGTAATAAGAATCCTTGATCTTCCCTCAGATTGAACGGGCTCATCATCCTTGGCTCCACTCCTCCTCCAAGGTTCATGTAGTAGTACACACCATGAATACTCCCTTTTCTCCCAGTTTTTTGAGAATGTATTGACATCCACAGCTCAATATTTACCAGACACAAGGGTGTCATAGATCTGCAGATGGAAGTGACTGAGTGTCGTTCCAACAATGTTCCTTTTCAAATATATTAGTTTGGAGATTCTATAAAAATTAATCAGTTTTGTAGCATTAACTTAAGGAGCTGCATCTTCTATTAGGCAGTCGGATGTTCTAATAATCGTATCACTTCTGAGGCAGAGTGTTATTGATGTTGGTAATCACCAATGTATGAATTCATACATATGTAGCTTTTACACGGTGAAAAAAATCCTTTATTGTGCATTTTGATTCATCCGCCAAATTATCCCTGCGAGCCTTTTTCTCCACTTCGACTCCATTTGCATGTCGGAAGCAGCAGAGTCATTAAGAGGCAACCAACCACGGCGACGCAGCCTCGGTGCCTCCCGGGCGCTGCTGAAGCATCCTCAGCCTACGGAGAGAAGGAATCAGGGAGTCGCTACAGATCCCCTATGGGAGGAGAGGAGAGCTCTTATTCTAACTTGGTGGTAAATGCCGGCAGCCACGGGGGCACGGTTACGCACAGCTGGGATAATAAGTACCACGGAGAGACTCACGCCATGATCCACCAGCAGACGCAGACCGTTCTCCATGTTCAACCATGTCATCGAGCTGACTCAGCCCAAAGAGCCAATGAAACTCCCCATTGTTTTTAAAGGGCTATTTGAATGTCTGAACCAGTGTGCCATGTAATACAGAATGTGTTTTATAGGGCCACAGGGACAAACGCATGAGCCGACACACTGCAGCTCTGTAGCACTCAGACTGGGAGGCTGGAAACACTTACAAGTGTGGAGACCTTCGAATTCACAACACTGTTTCATACTTTACTTCTAGCATGAAGTTTCCTTTTTGTGTCTTATCTTATACTGGCTAGAAAGACTGTGCTGCATCCTGAGTGATATACTCGATAGCATGTTTTTATGTCTGCACCGTTCATGCAATATTCTAGATTTCATCAACATCATTTTCCACATATATTCCCAAAATATATCTTCATCAAGGGACCAAGTAATAACACTACTTGTTGTCTGAATGCCATAATGGATAAATATTAAATATTATCCTATTAACAACGTGCATGACAATGCAGGACCTCTTTAAAAAGAAATGTACATGATTTAATTCATTCACCTTTATAAAAGGACGACTGAGTGACTCAAAGCAGAAAATATATATATATATTTTTTTTTTTGAAACAGAGTGTGGGTCAAGTAGAGAGACATTAATTCACATTGTCGCGCAGTCGAATCAGCAAGGGATTGCGGGAGCTTAAGCCGAGGATTAAATTTGTCACCGTAGAATTGTACTACTAGTGTTAATTTAAAGGCAAGACCGGAATACTTAGCAAGTGAGAGGGAACTTCCGCTGTTAAACATGAAATTCCCCATTGAAGACTTCAGCACAAAGCCGTCTCTTTATCGACCCTTATTCGCGCTGGAAGAGGGAGAAATGTACGCCTCACTCCCCGAAAAGTCTTGATTAACCCGAGGCATCTCCCCTCTCTCTCTTCCTGCTCTTTGTCACCCTCCTCAGCTCTTCGTCTCTTGCATTCGGTTTAATAAGGCAGCGTGAATACCAGTGACCCAATATAATGCTTAAAACTTCCTACCAGGCTGTGAACGCAGTCTAATGGTGAAACCATTATAAGATTTGGTGCTGCCGTGGTGGATGTGTTGCTGCAGGGCGGAGGAAGGAAGGAGGGTGGGGGG
>CAAKHC010002359.1:56430-66977 GCA_901007825.1 Macroramphosus scolopax
ATTGTTTTGCTTTGCTTTGCATGATTTCGCATGGAGTTTGTTTTGCCTGCGTTGCATTCGTTTCAGTTAAGATTCATTTGATTTGCATGTGTTCAGTTTATTGTTTGTTTGACGGCTCGTGCTGCATGCTTGCAACCACTCCCGAATTAAGTAAATAATTGATCACTGTGTTCTTTTAAAGTAATAAAGTAAATTGTTATTTCTGATACATAACGCCTCTGTATTCATTTTGTGAGCGTACCTGTGATGATAAAGGGGAACCGTCTTGAGGATTAACATTTGATAAATCAGGCCCAGCCCCTGATCTCATTATTCTTTGGGTGAAAGTCCCTTAGTGGCGTTGTCGGTGTTAAATTAACTAAATGCTAGAGAAACTACCTCGTAGACTGACTTGACTCGGTTACACTTGCACAATCCACATTGTTGCTATCTCAACCCTTTTTAAAGTCTCCTGCTTTGACTGCTCGTCTTAATCACCTCCTGATATAAACATTAGGAGACGTCCCTCAATTTGTACATCCCATTAAACAATTTACTAAGCGCCATATAGCCTGATATATATTACCCAATCATAGTTTATTCCTCTAATCATACACCCATGCACGGACGCACACCTCATATCATATAACCTGCGTGTCATACAGATGTTTTAGATCTCGCTTTCGCTCACCTTGACACGACATGCCAAGATATCTTGTTAATTACACTCCTGTATTTGACCTTAAAGGATGGGTCAAGCGTGCAGCAGATGTAATTTATTATAAGGGGGGGGTAGTTTCGGACGGAGATGCCCCCCGGGGAGTGACAGGCGATCCGAATGAGTTCCTGCTCGTATTGGATAGCGGGGTTTTCATCGTTACTCAGATAAAGGTCACAAACACGTAGTTAAATGTGAACGAGACAGGCCATAAGGTTGCCTTTGATAAGCATTATTCCTAATGGGAATAGCTAATTAATTTATGTTTTGGGTGGTAGGACTGAATGTAGTCAGGCAGTGGCCCCTACGGGCTACCATCTGTACAGCAAAGCTGACATTGCTCTGCAAACTCATGCTGTGTTTTTCTGTTGTGGGGGGCTGAGAAGTCAGAGACCTTTTTTTTTTTTTTTTTTTTTGTCGCACCCGTAGAATACAAATGGGTTACTGCAAATAATGAGTGACTCAGGGAAACGCACTGCAGGTCAAGGTCACAGGCACACATGCACACTCGTTCCCAGGCAGAAAAGGCACTCATGCACATGAGACAGATGCAGTGTACCTCCTGAATCCACCAGCTGCCCCTTCCAGGAACCTCCCTGACAACTGCCCGCGTGTTGACTTGACTCCAGCCTGTTAACTCCTGCAGCCCCGGCTGGCTGCACACACACACACACACACGCACGCACACGGAGCTGTCCTCGGATGGTGGGATGCGCGTGTTGTTGTGTCGGTGGGTAACGGAGGGGGGCGGGGGGAGGGCGCTCTGCTCTGCTCTGCTCGGCTCTCCTCGGTGCAGGACGCAGGAGACAGTCGCTCTCCAAGGTGCTGAAAGTCGGAGCGCTGCCTTCCTCAGTCTCTTACACTGGCGATGAAGGCGACCTCTGCTGATACCCGCCTTTCTGATGACACCTGGCTTTGATTCTGAATGCTCTTTAACTTCAACTCTTGTTGGATTTCCGCACGCAGTCGTCGCCGCTGGATTTACACGCACATGCATGTGCAACAAGAGGGACCGCATCACTGGGATAATATCGAATTGACTCCGGATTCTACAGGGAATGCTGGAGAGGATTTACCCTTTCTTCCTTTTTTTTCTCTCTTCTTACTGCATGTCTTTTGGACGTGAACTGTGATATTACCCCCCAAAATAAAGGTGAGTCAGATGAGGTGAGGAGCGAGCCGACTTTTAGGTGGATGTCGGTTCATCCGCGCTGGACATGGAGGGTCACAGCGCCAAGAGGTTCACGGTTAATGTCTGCTGAGCCCATCATCAAGATCGAGAGGGAGGATGATAGTATCTGATGGAGCCTGGTGAAGTTTGCAATAGGCTAGGCGACTATCTGTAATCTGCTCCAGCCCTCTCTCTCTCTCCCTCTCTCCATCCTTCTCTCTCTCTCTTTGCTGGGCTCTCTGCTTCTGGACTAAGTGGATCAATTCAACGCGGTGAGTTTTGCTCTTACGTTTATTACACATCACTTTCACTGCCATGTCACACACACACACGCACGCACACACAAGAAATCAACAAACCCGAGGCACATATTTATTTTCCTCTAGTTTGCTTTGGCATCCCGGATCCTGCAGCCCTCCTGAATCACTGCGCATTGAACAATGATTCGGGATATTCGTGTGCCATGGCTGATGTTTGTCGTCCGTTGGGATTTGAAAGAGAAGAATAGCTACCTGTTGTCCTCCGCTCGCTCCCGTTGACTTTTACAGTGTTGACAGATCACCAGTAGGTTGTTGTCGTTGCTGAATGTGGGGAAGAATTATTGTGAGGAGTCCACCCAGCTCAGACAGACGTTCGTCCCTTTTACCTCACATGCAAGCTTGTTTTATTACCATAACGAGCTTTGGACTTATCACACCAACATGCAGTTGCAGTAGGTTGGAAGAATAATGTTATCTGAGCAATAAAAGGATGCAGCAAAGAAATAAATGCATGCAGGAATGAAAAGTGTTGTAAAGGTGATGTTTAGTTGTGCAGAACAACATTGTTTCCTATCATTTCCCTCTGCAGCCAAGTGATGACGATGATGATGATGATGATGATAAAGGAGCACAGGACGGATCCGGAGAGGATACCAGGAGCTTAGGGGATGACATCCACACAATCTTGTTGAATGTGGATCTCGATGCCGCGGCGTCGGATGGGAAGGATGGGCCCTCTCCTCCTCCTCCTCTCCTCGGCCGCCTTCGTCCTCCTGCTGGCCCCGGGCTCCGTGTCCCCGGCCTCGGTTAGTCACCCCGAGGATTACGCCGCGGACGAGGCGGAGCGGACCGCAGGGGAGAACATGGTGTTCGATGACTACCGGGGGAAAGGATGCGTGGACGACAGCGGCTTCGTCTACCGGCTCGCGGAGCGCTTCTACCCGGGACACTCGAACTGCCCGTGCGTGTGCACGGAGGACGGGCCCGTGTGCGACCAGCCCGAGTGCCCCAAACTGCACCCCAAGTGCACCAAAGTGGAGCACAATGGCTGCTGCCCGGAGTGCAAAGAAGTTAAAAACTTTTGCGAGTACCGGGGGAAAACGTACAAGATTCTGGAGGAATTCAAGGTAAGATCAGAGTTTTAAAAAAATGCATCTAAAGTGAATTAATCAACCTTTAATTCACACATAATTCACATGTCTGTGCTCCATCAGCTGCTGTAGGTGCAAAGACAAGAGAAACCATCAACATATCCAAATGCAGAATATCTGCAGAGGTGCTTTTATTGTGAAAAACAATCGTCTGATTATAAAATCCACAGCAGATCAGATCTGAGTAAAGGTTAGGAGGACGTGCCCAGCTGATGCTCATGAGATCCAGTGAGACATTTAAGATTCTTGATGTCACTTTAGCAGCCATCTTACATAAGAGTCAGTCTGGGCTGATTCATATCGGTGCATATCCGTTCAAAAATAATGATGAGAGCAACAAAGGCAGTCAAACATTACTTCTGGTCCTGCAACTTGTTGACAGGAATCTACATGTTTCTATTTATTGTTTAAAATTGCAGATTACAGCAATAAACAGGCAGCGCAGTCCTGTGGTTGAAATGGTTTTCTGGTTCAGATTCAGTCTTTGCAGACTGCAAAAGTATCATGAATAGGTGTGTGGCCGAGGGCAGGAAGATGGCCGCCTCCTAGGATGATGTCATCCCGCCTCCCCGCACCATCAGCTGAACATTCAACCAGCATTAAACGGTCAGATGATAGAACCATATTTCCGTGCCTTGATTTGTGGACAATGAGTCATTGCTGGCGGATCCAGTTCCCTTTTCCGATGTGCTGTTACGGTTCAGGACATTAGTGGCTGATTCAAAATGACACTGGAGGCCAGCAGATTGGAAACAAAATGTTGTTCTAAGAAAAGATATATGTACATCTATCCTGCCACAGATTAGATAAGGAGGAACGGTTCAGCAGAAACAGCTTTAGAAGATTAGAATGGTTTTTTGAAACCCATTATTGAAGCCTTAAAGGGAAATAACCATAACTTTTGTTAAATACCAACGATCCTTTGGGCTGACTTAAAGAAAGTCACAGGAAAACAATCCAGAAACACTTAAAGCATCTTTACACAAACTTACAAACACAAGTTTTCTGTCGAAACACAATAAATATGAACACAACAAAGCCCAACTGTCGGCTTGTTGTTGCAGACGTCAATTACAGTTTTGACTGATTGATCATTTCCACCGTCTCTTAAAAAACGGAGGCTCTCTGGAGGTCGTTGATCAAGAGTGCAGCTTACATGCTAACATTGACTGGAGGACCTACGGAGTCAAGGACATATGTTCCAAACATCCACATGTTCTGAGAAACGACACGACAAATAAGGAAGGACGGAGTCCGTGGTACGAAATGACCCCTCTCTCCAATTTAAGCCCGCTTTAATGTCTGTCCACATTTGGTGTGAAGGTTGGGTCCTTTCAGCGAGGACATGAAAGCCTCTGCACCTGCAGCGAACCCTGCAGTGTTCAAGGAAATCAAAGGGCGTCAGTATCTTCTATACAGACCGCTGTTTAAAGATGCCGACAGGTTAACCTTTGGTGGACCTAATTGGCATCTCTGCTGGAGTTGCGGTGCTGAATCCTGCAGACAGTTGCAAATATTGAGTAGCGGGGAAGAAATGCAAAGGCAGAACATGGAAAGCAATAGAAAGACAGACGTGGTCACGTTATACTTCCTGGGATGTCCACAGTTGCTGTGGATCCACAGTTTAGCGTCCCCCAATTCTTGATTAAGTCTGTAGTTTCATTACGCTAACAAACCCCATCATGCAGTGGGCCGGTCATTAAGCCCACAGCGAGAAGTGCATGCAGCCTCTATTTGGCATCCATTCAATACAAAGTAGCTGACTGCTCTGCAACGTCAGCACACGTAAGCTGGCATAACTCATGCACCGGTAACCTGACAGTCCATTCCCGAGTACATTCTCCAGTAACAACTGGTCCATTTTAAAATATAATTTAACATGGTGTTGATGCTACAGTTACACCAGTTGGTGTATTTTCTACTCTTTTGTTTTTTTTTTCTGCCCTGTGAGAGAGTCATGCCACTCAACCTCAGTAGGTGTTTCACCTACAGGGTTTCCCATCAGATGAGGAAGGGACCAGTCCGCCCAGCATGGCTGCCGGCATGCCCTTGGCCCCAGAGCAGCTGCAATCAACGACCAGGAGATATAGGGTGAGTTCAGATCCCAGAACGTCAGGCTAGGGCTGGGATGTGAACTCAAATGTGAACAATCCCGTCCGTGCTTCCTGCGATCCCCCTAGGGAGGGGATGCAGAGGGGAAAGTGCTGAGTAGGGCTTAATTGTTGAGGCTATTTGGAAAAACTGCACCTATTATAGAAATGAATGATTGATAACACAGTTCTTCTTTGCATCTTGTAACTGTACTCTAAACACAACAACCTGGTGCATAAATACATCACGCACAACACAGAACTGACTGTACATCACATGCAACACCACTTTATGACACGTAGGAGACAAAACAGCTGCGCAACTTCTTACTCAAGTTGATTTTCTCATCCAATTAGAAGAGATTATTAAGTGCAAAAATACAGGCTCCAAAGCACTCCAAGTACTTGATGGTCCTTTGTAGAAATATCAGGAGTTCTGAGCATCCACCTCCCTTCATCGTTAAGTCTTGCCTCCTCTCCCTCTGTGTTTTCGACTTGAACAGCAGCAGCATGCAGGTTGACTGTCCACCCGTCCCCGTCACCCCTGATAACTGTGCCCCTGTTGTCCAGCCTCAAAGTATTTACGTTGCCATTATTCCCGCTGAAGGTTATTTGACTATTCATTTCCTCCTATTGGTCTCAGAGTGGAAACAGGAAGCATGACAGCCAATTCACTTTGACACCCAGCCAATAAAACGGGGACAACAGGAGATTTTTTTTTTCTTCTTCTACAAAACATCTTGCAGCACAATTGCTGCTGCTGATGCTTCATTTTCCTTTGTGGGTCTGCGGCTAAGGCATGGCTGATCCTCTTCATGGTAGACCTCACACAAAAAGATGCACTGAAAGTGCCGGGCGCCGCCGGAGGAAAATCTCTGCATTGTTTCATGGGCGCGTGGAGTGGTTCTCTACTTCAAATCTCATCTCTAATACACTTGCGTGTACGGAGGATCTTCAGGCGTCCGCCAGAGCTGCTCTGCCGTCTTCCAGATGAACCTTTGACGTGATTTATTTTGAAATGTCAATATGATACACACTGCTGTTCCTTATAGCGCAAGGGACAAATTAATTCAGCCACCAAGTTTGTACTTTAATATCACTGCTTGGAGATAAGAAAACGCTACTGGACAGGAAATGCCAAATATGGCATATAACATGTGAAGACGACTTCTTCTCAGCTATGTAATAACATGAATGAAAATAATATAAATGTGAGCCAGGAACAACAAAAATAAGGATTAGCTTGTTATTTCTGGCTCACACTTATTAAGAAGATATTTATGGCATGGCCCCCCAAACCTAATAAAGAATATATATCATTTTTTTTTACATTGAATTTAATGTCAATTTATTGTTCCGCTCTAGTTGCCGCCACTGTTTGACAGAACACAGTTGCTAAGGAGAACAAATGATAGCTTTAGCAGATTTAGTCATGCATCTCTAATGTGCACTTACACTCGGCTATGGTGTTTATTATTCTCCTCCTCTACCAAGTTAGATAGTAATATGCCTTATGGGAGTAAATAGATACTGCAGCAGCGCCAGATCTCGACAAAGCGGTTTTATGGCCATTGTTATGTTTTAGAATAATTTTCTTGCTCCACGTTTGGCAGCTGATCAAATATTAATCAAAACTATAAGCAGGGTTCTTTTGCTTCTTTTAAGTCATTTGCTGCCCTTCCTGTGTTTTGTTTCTGTCTCTCTGAATCAGTTTATTCCACCCATTCTTTAACCAACTGACTCCTACATGATGTAGGTTGACGTTATGTTGACACAAGGCTGGGACAGATAGAAACAGACGGCTTTTAACATGAGACAAAAGATCTCTTGGTCCGACTCCGACATCCGTCGTGCTTACGGTTGGTCTCATTACTGGGACTGTCAGACCGGCCGTGTCAGGTCAGTGGCACCAGCCACAAACAGTGACAGCAGCCGTGGCAGGTCAGCGGTGATTCCAGCTCGCTGTCGCTCCATCAGAGCTCACAGCAGTTGTGTTAATGGCGATATAACAAGCGGCAGGTGAGGATTTCACAGCCGCTCGATGCTCAGTTTCTTCCGTCAACCTTCTCTTTGGTCTTTTTTTGCCTCCGCCGTGACATCCGTCCTGAGAGTTGAGAGCTGGATTCTAGTAGCGTCACTCAGGTTTCCTGCACTGACATTGCATGTTATATAGTGCAAGATGAGACTTCAGGCACAGAGTGAGAAGGAAAGAGACGCCGTTCTCCACTACTGATGAGCAGTGATGTTTCAGCTCTGCTGTTAAGGTCTGGTGATGTTCACACACAAATAACACTCGGCTTGGGTTGAGCCTGGGTTAAAGTTGCAGTCGACAGCAGGACTCAGGGGGACTCCAAGAGCCGTCTCGCGCTGCAAAGTTCAGTTTTTTGGGTCAATCCACCAGCTTTCATCCTAACATGGACTTTCTACCTACGAAGACGTCTTGAGATGAGATCATACGTCTCCCTGCTGTGTGGAAACCCACACAGCCGACATTCATTCTCAGGTTTCATCTTCACAGAACCTTGCAGAGCAATGTAAATTATATTTTGTCCAAAGTTAAAAAGCCCAATTTTCACTCAAACCAGAAAAACCCCATTGACAACAAAGTTCGGTGAGCTTCACAGATTTAATTACCGGTCCTCAAAAACAAGCCAGATAATCCTATTAGATACACATGCGGATCATAAACCTGAAAAGCAGCCATTGTGTCCTAAATCCAGCTTGTATGTGTCAGACACGGCTTCAACGCTGAACCCAAATCGAACCTTACCAGCCCCACATATTAAGCCTGTCAGGTTGACAAAACAAATCATATGTAAGAGGCATCACCCTGCTGGTTAATTGGTGCGTTTCAGTATAAGTGCTCAGACTGACAGAGGGAGGTTTCAGCAGGGTGTTTAACTCTGCAAAAGACACTCCCGGTGTATTTATATATGAGCACCGGTGCTCAGCACTTCTGCTGGTGAGATATGTGAGAATCTTCAGACAGGAATTCATAATATGAGGAGAGTGCAGGTACCATCTATGTGTCTATTTCATAACAGCCTTTATTCTTTAAGTGCATTTGCATCACAGAGAGAAAAGGCCTCAAGACCTGAGAGGCAGATCAAATAATGTGCAATGCAGTGAAAGAGGAAAATAATTCCCTCATCATTACGGAGGCTTCACAAAGGTTTGAACACCAGCGGACGGCCGTCTGACATCAGAGGGGGAATGTATCATCGTGTGCAACATTTCAGACGGTTTTATAACTTTCCAATGTAAATAATGGGAAGTGAAAGTATGACGTGTGTTGAGTTTCCTGCTGCAACATTTCATTTCAACATATTGGAGATGTCGTTGTTTATAGAGTTTATTTATGACACCATGCTTTATAGTGTACTCCCCATCTCTTAATTCAGCTTGTGGCCACAGTGCATCCAGACTACCATAAATTCCAACAAGAATACAAGCTGCTACATTTCTTTTTTGTCATTCAAAGATGACTCAATCCAGGGGAGTAATCCAACATTATCATGGATTTATCCTCACACAAAACTGGAACACGAACACTGGTTAGGGATGCACCGTTGGCCCGACAACCATACAGATGTTTTTGTTTTTAATTGTTCCCCCAGGGACACGAAACATATTCATTATGATAAAATAAATGTGCTGTTTTAAAGTTGTTCAGCCTTCCCTCACACTGTGTTGGACAACATGAATGTTGTTTTATTTATGACGGGAATCTGTGCATGGCGAGATGTTGATGCTGCTAAAATGTAAGTGACTTAAACGATTGCAATTAATTTGGACAGTTGATGGCATCTTTCCAAAATAAGTCCAAAGCAAAAAAATCATTTAAAAACTATTTAAAAGAATAATTTGCTATTTTGGGAAGTAGATTTTGTTTAGGTGGAACAGACTAAATAGAGTCGGGTGTCTAAGCAGGCGCCTACAGCTTCACATCTGTATGGTAAACATATAGCAGGACCCGTTAGCTTAGCTTAGCATAAAGGCCGCAAACAGCAGGAGCAGTTGCAGTTGCACTACGGTCCATTTACCAGCATGGAAAGATGTAAAGAGTGCAAGTCACGTCAGAGGCAGCAGCGTGGAGAGCTGCATAGCCCTGATTTACATGTTGCAGAGGTGCAAATATAAGCATCTGGGGCTGTTTCCTGAGGCGGGCCTGAGGCGTATTGCAGCAAATATAATCAACCCCACTTTATAGACTCCCTTATTAGTTATTTCTAGTGTTTTTTATTCAAGGTCAGCTGCAGGAAAATGTGAGCAGCCTAATGAAAGACAAAAGCCTTGTCAATAATCTATCTCTGCTTATTAAGATGATGTGAGATGCATTTAATAAGCACACACGCTCATTCATATGTGTGAATCCTCCTGACTGGTCCGAGCCTGATTCTGCGTTTCTTCCCTCTGCCCGCAGCCGTCGCCCTGTGAATGGTGCCGTTGCGAACCAAATAATGAGGTGCACTGTGTGGTGTCCGACTGTGCCGTCCCGGAGTGTGTCAACCCTGTGTACGAGCCGGAGCAATGCTGCCCCATCTGTAAAAACGGTAAACACTCGCCTCCTCCGGAATTCACCGCACACCCCTCAGAAGTCATTTCATTCTTATTAAACTAATGACTGCAAGCTTATCCGAGACATCGCCTTTTCTGCGGCCTCGCTTTCAGAAGGTGAGTACCTAATGGGAGTTTTATGAATTAAAATTATTACCTTGGGCCCATTGGACACTAATGAGCAGTACAAGTTTTAATTATAAATGACACACTGAGCTGAGTAAACATTAGCCCATTGATTAGAGGCGCGGTAGGAGCGACTGATGGGTCCTCTGAGAGCGTTTTATCTCCCGGTGCACTGACATCCCTGTCACACACGGCCAATCCCTAAATTAGAATTATAGGATTCCGATGGTTCATTGGCTATTTACAAGGCAAGGTGGGAGATTTCCCTCTGCAAGCACCAATCCTGGGGGACAGATGGCGCATCGTGACTATGGTACGGTAACCGCTTCCCTGCAATGTGATCCTGACTGAAGTGGTCTGTCTGTTAAACAACAGCAGCAGCACAGTCAGGACTGATTTTACAGCCTCATTGTGTGTGTGTGTGTGTGTGTGTGTGTGTGTTTAATTGCCACGGTGACTCATCAGATTCATGAAGCAGATGCGGACGGGCCCGCG
>CAAKHC010002360.1:7011-32354 GCA_901007825.1 Macroramphosus scolopax
TCAACAATAATGCGTCTTGGTAGTCTGTTCCAGCAGTTTGTCAACACAGCTAATCAACTGCATGAATGTGTGACAACGGTGTCACAACCCTTTCGTCTGCTGCAACTGTATGACTGCTAAGACCAGCCACCAGCTGATGAAGTATTTGGTTTGAGCAACAGGATAATTTATGCACAGACACTTGCAAAAAATGAAATGCTGGCTTGCGTTTCATTGTCCACACAGAGGCCTTGACCTGACTGCTGGCTGGCGCAGGAACAGACTTCAGAGGACAACAGACATATTGATGGACTCTTGCATGTTAGAGAAGCTTTCTTTTCCCAAATGAATCATTTTTTTCACCTCTATAAGTGTCTGTGGGACGTTCAGCGTGTTCCTGTCGCTGGGAATATCTGTGAACTCAGGAGAACTCTTGTGGAGGGATGGGACAACATTCAACAAGCCTCAATCAATAATCTCCTTCATTCTATGGAGAGTCACTGCGCTATGAAATGCAAAATGCAACAATGACTATCACTGACATTCCAATACACCCAGACATTTATGGTGAAAGTGTAAAGATTTACCTGCATTTTCTGAACCCTAAGTAAATAACATTTTCATAGATCTTATGTGTTGCGTTTATATTTCTGTTCAGTGTATATCCCCATGAAGAAAAAAAAAGGCGAAAGAGAAGAAGTCAGTATTCACATACCACAGATCTTACAGTCACTTACAGACAGAACGTTGAATGACAGCATAAAATGCCTGAATGTGTCCCAATATGCTTTTATAAAAATGTGAGAACATAAGCAGAGTCTACATTCATTTGTGCTTCAGATATTAAGAAAAAAAACATTTATTCCCTTCCCTTCTCTATTTTGCCACAAATAATCTGTAGTAACAGGATGGGGACCGTCCAATGTGATTTCTGTCTCAGCACCAGTAAGAGTTTAAAGTACAGTGTCTTTTAAATCAGTAGCCAAACTTTCCGTGTGCTCAGGTCTGTTGAACAGACTTTATGTTACACATAAATGGATTCGGGGCAGGTGGTCCCTCTTCTCGTATGCTTTGGAGGAGATTGTCTGTTCCCATCGTAGAGTCTTATAGCTTTGAGACTCTCAACTGCCAGCATCACTGTCTCTGTCCAAGTCGGAGGCCTCAACCTCATCTTCAGATCCAGGCAGTGAAGGGTACGGCCTTGGTTGGTCCAAATTTACATAGTTCACCTTCAGATTGATGTAGTGCTCCCCTTCCAGACATAACAGGATGTGTTGTACGTCTGTGACCAGGCCATGGAAACTAGGTCTGCTCTCCGGCTCCGGGTCCCAACATGCCAGCATGATAGAATAGCTGTGGAATGAAGAAATGCGTACAAGATTGAGGAAGCATATATTTATACTGTATATAATAACAGAGTAACGAGTCTCCTGCAGAAAACAAAATATAACATGCAGAGGTTAATTGTGGTGTGTTATATATCATGTGATGTTTACAGGGAGGATTCTTACAGATTATCGGGGCAAAACTGTGGCTGTGGAAGCCGACGTCCCTTCATCAAGTAGCACGTGATGTCATAGGGGTCCACATCTGGATATGGGCTGGCACCTCTCGTCAACAACTCCCACATCAAGACACCATACGACCACTGTAAAACAGATAAGCAAAGTATTGTGTTGTGTGTATGTGAGGATTCTCAGTTATCCAGGTCAATTAAAGACTGGTGGGTAGAAGACAAGTCAGCTGGACCTGCCGAGGCCTTTCGAATGAGAGATGAAACGTCTTCCAGCACCTCAAGCACGTCCAATCGCTTTTAGCATACATACACATAATATATTTCAGTTTAATGTTTAGAACACTCACCACATCGGACTTGATGGTGAATTTCTGTGTTTGTAGGCTTTCGATGGCCATCCACTTCACTGGCAGCTTCGCCCTCTTGTGGTCTTGAATGCTGTAGTACTCCTTATCATAGATGTCCCTTGCCATGCCAAAGTCAGCGACTTTAACTGTGAAGGTTTCATCCAGCCTGAAAAGAACAGGCGTCATTAGAAAATATAATCCACCTGGTCAGATTCATCCACCATCACTTTGAAGAAACGGCATCCTCAAGAGGTTCGAGTTAACTTTAAATGAATCCCACCAGACAAGGCAAACACTCACCCGTCCATGATATTTACTAAATATTTTCAATAAAGCTAATACCATGTAACCAGTGTCTAAAACATTTACAGTTCCAATTGCATTATGATGAACAAGAATACGAACACCAGCCACCATAAACACTATAACTGACATGTATGTTAATAAGCTACGTTTGAAATGTAAAATGCTTCTTTATGATATGACACATCAGCTTTACAGCCGTGGAACAACCTCTTGTAACGTGAGACTACGTTTAACGAGCCAGTAATTGTATGATTCATACTAACATGCAGTTACGTGCAGCCAGGTCTCTGTGGACAAATTTCATCTGGGCTAAATAAGCCATCCCCTTGGCAACCTGCAGACCAAAACCGATCAGGTCTTTCACGGTTGGGTTCTGGAGAGGACAACAGAAATAGTAAGACAGAGCTGACCCATTCAAAGCGGTAGTTCTAAATAATAAAAACACAAGTGAGGTAACCGGAGAAAGTATTTAGTCATGAATTAAGAAAGTTGGATTGCGCAATTTACCCTTTTTTCAGAGCGGATAAAATGACGCACGTCCCCATGCTTCATATATGGAAGAACCACCAGAGGGAGCCCTTCTTTAGGCAACATGATGCCAAGCAGGGATATGATGTTGGGGTGGTGGAAACCTTTCATGATAATACCCTCTCTGAGAAACAGGTCCACTTCCCCGACATCGGTGATCCCTGTTAACACAACACATTGTGTTATACAGACTGGTCCAAAAGGAAAGAGGTCAGGGGGACTATTTACATCATAAAACACAATTTCACATACTGTTCAGGGATTTAACAGCACAGTGGGTCTCTTGTTTATTGCTGTCTTTCAGGTATCCATGATAAACTGTTCCAAAATGGCCTGTAGAAGAGGGACAACAGTGAATATATTGTACAAGGAGAAATGAAAATTAGACAGACAAAAGTCTTACCTCTTCCAATGATCTGGCTATCCTCAATCCTGAGCATCTCAGTAGGGATCAGGACATCTTTGACCTCTTCTAGGAGATCAGCGCTGAGGCTGATATTGTCCCGTGGCATCAAAGGAAAAGACAAGTGATCGTAGCTGGCAGCGTACAACAAACCGTGGAAGGTCATTCCTCCTGAAGTCGATGTTTGACTGGACAGATCTACGGTGACAAACGATGGAAATATATAAACTAGTATCTATAGATGTTGGAATATGGACAAGCCCCTCACAGCAGTAATATGGACACGTCATTGCAGGTTAAACACAGGTGTAATTAAAGGTGAATTCCGGTATTTGCCAACTCTTGCCCTGTTTTCCCATGTGTTGAATCATATGATTCATCCGGACTATATTTATGACATATAGCGTCACAATATTGGTGTCTGAAGGCTGGCTTAGACATCTTACAGGATGTGAGTTATTGCAGGAAGACAATGTGAGAGCACTCCTGGGCAAGGGAAGGCCAAAGCGGTGGCTCGTGCTCCAACATACACAGCTGCAGACCATTGTGTGAGCAGTGACTGTTTGGACTGGTATTGCTACTGCCAGACAAATGGGAGAATAAAACCTCATATATTTATAGCTGTTAGCTAAATGGAGTTGTGCAAAAGCAATCACTCAATATCATATTGCATAAACTACGAGATGTCCTCGAGACACTTGCTGGCAATGAACAATGACGGCAGTTACTCAGTGAGCAACTGTAGCTCAGTTCCACCCGTGTTCAGCGTGCGATGACGTGACGCCTGTGATGAGGCGTCAAAATGACTGCTGTGTGAAAAGGGCCTGTTGATGATCGAATCTTGTTCTCTCACCACGTCTGTAGTCACCCGTCGGGGAAAGCTCCGAACTGTTGTCCATGCGATTCAGTGAAGGCCTTGTTTGTAACCGATTCTCTATGGTGGCTGAAAGCAGTCAGTCCATCAATGTAAACACAGTCGGTTGGGTTGATAATAAAAAAAACACACAAGTACGGAATGAGCGATCGTTAGCAGTTTCTGTTAATCGGTTAGTATTACAGTTGAAAGTATTCTAGTTTAGCTTAATGCATGAACTCTTTTCCTCACCTTTCTTTTTCTTCTTTAAGTGGAATATCACAAGTAGTGCGATCATGAGACCTATAAGTACGGCGCCGATGACGCCCCACGCAAGGTTGGAAATAGCGTTGCTGTTGTTCTCGTTGAGTACGGTGCCCACGTCGTAAACTTCTTCATTCACAGACACCTTTAGTAGCGAAGTGGGAAAGGGGATTATTCATATTAGATGTCTTTATGTGTGAAAGGCCTAATATATTCGAGTAAAGGCTTCAAAGCAGACTTCCTCACCCTGACAGGTAATCCCTCTCTGGGGATAACGAGGCCCTTCGGAATCCTGCAGGTCAGCTCATTTAACAAAACCTGGGCGTTACAGTTCACCCCCCCGATGGTCATTGTGATCGGCAAACAGTATTTCACTGTGTTCAGCTTGTGATGCTGTTGTGTGTGGAACAAAGACATTTAACAGATTTAATGTTGTAACATACCAAAGATCGTTAACAATTAAACTGTGAGATTATTGTTATTATTGAGATTTGAATGCAAACGTACTCTGAAGATGAAATTAATCAGGGATAAAACTTCCACTTACATGCAGTGAGACCTCAGTGTCTCCTGGTTTTAGAAGTAATACGTGATCATCATTTTCAAACGGGATGACTTTGGCATTCGGGTGGTAGTAAAATTGCCTCATCCAGAGGTTCCTTTTTCCGTCCATGTGAATACAAATATTTCCTGTGTCGGACTTTTCCTCTGACATGTCCGCTGGAAAAGCTGGGGCCTGGCACTCCATGTGGGTGGCATTCACTGGGCCGTTACACACCTGGCAGGGAAATCATCGTAAAAAATAGTATTTGGAGTAAAGATATTTAGCTAAGGTGAATGTTGTGCTTGTATTATGTCTATTAAATCTTACCCAAGAAGACAAATAGGGAACTTACTTGTTCACCGGGAAGTGTTTTGGAATCATACTGGACCACAGTTTTGTGGACAGAGTCCAGATTCTGACCTTCTATCAGCAGCTTGGAGCCACTGTTTGACAATAGAAATTAACATTGACTTGTTCTGCAACACTGTAATGAGTAAATAGACAATATTTTTCTGTCCTACCTTCTGAAACTGCAAAGAGGGTGCACATGCGTTATGACGGGGTTTTCCCTGTAGGAGAACATCTTAGGGGTCGTAACTTGAACGTTCCCAATCACCACTTTCACAGGTACCTTCCCGACATTTGTTGCAGATGCTGTGAGGCAGACGATGGAAGACAAAGCTCCGCTTCCTTCAGGCATGCTGAAAGCAACACAGGTCTCAGTCACCGAATCTGATCTCTATTAAAACCTTTAATCAATGTTTTTTACAGTAGGATGAATGTGGTGTCGACAGTCAGGTGCAGTGCTGCTCACCTTTGAATGTCACACTTTTGGTCAGCGATGAAGACGTCTCTTCCTGTCCCAGAATTAAGATATCTTCCTGTCAGTGTAACCAGTGTTCCTCCAAACATGGGGCCGTAGTCAGGCCTGATTTCTGTGATGCTCGGCTCCTGATTTGACAGAGATGAATCTTCTTTAATTACCCAGCAATATCAGAGCAAGAGAAGCGGAATGAATGAATGGCTTCAAAGTTCCCAACAAATTCCCACACAGTGTGTCAAGTTCAGTTTCCCCTTTTTTTAATATCTAACATGACAATCCTCATCTTATTTCTAGTATTCATGCATCATTCCAGAGCTGTTCAATAGGTATGAAAGTCATTCTCACCACAAAAGAGAAGCCGGGCATCTGAGCTGTGCCTTGAATTGAGTACCGTTGCTCCGCGTCCTTCTCGTGCACTTCCAGTGTGATCGTCAGCTGCTGATTTGAACTTCTCTTTTCCTTGATCTTGCAAACCAGCCTGCAGTAATGATACGATCAAATCTTTCATTGAATTCTGCGTTTATAAATATCCCAGTGGACTGGAAGCTCAATGAAGAGCAACAATATCTATTGAGACTTCTGTCTATCTGTTGGTATCTATCTTGTTGTTTTTGCTTCTCTTCTCTTTTCTGCCACATTTCAGATACAGCTGATATCAGACCGTAGATTACAGAGCAGATTATACATTTCCTGTCAGTTGTGGTCAGTGTGTTGAAAAGTTTCATCACAAGTTTTGAATTTAAGCTCAACAGCATTTCTCAGGGCCGTGGGTGACTTGATGGCTGTTATCCAGCAGCATGCAGGACTGCATGACGTTTACTTCGTAGGGGTGTAACGGTGCAGCACATTTTCAATAAAGCAAAAAATAAGAAATGTCCCTGATTTTAAAACTTGAAGTGCACAGAAAACATCTTGTGTTGTTGTGGTAATAAACCCAAGCACAAATCTACATTCTTGTTATTGTGTTTTTAATGTAATGTAACGCAGTGCGTCTGTGTTGAACAGTTATAAAATGTGTATTGTTACACCTGTAATACTTTGCATGGGTGCTACTCACATTTGGCTGTTGCTTTTTACAGGCATGACAGTGCACAAGGTGTCTGAGCCCACTGTGATGACGTGGGTTTTGCTGCTAATGGTAGCCGGTCGCAGAGGAGACTGGAACTGCCAACCGCAGAGTGTCAGCTGTGTTTCCCCACCAGCAGGTGCTGTTTTGGGGAAAAACTGCAGAGAAAAGGTCAACAATGCACAGTAATGATCAGTATCTCACTTCAAACAGTATAAATCAGTGTGTGTTAAACTCGCCGCACTGAGCAGCAGATGTACCTCTGTTATGACTGGTGCGCAAGAGCCGTTGTTCCAATGTGAAGTGCACTCGTGCTGCCTTGAGCACATGCCTGAACACCAGCCACAGTTCATGAAGCTTGGAGCCATCAAACACCTGGGACAGGTCATAAAGTGTGCACACCCCGGTCCTGCAGAAGGCACCCTGAACATCTGGATCAGGGAGAGGTGGAAACAGGGATGAAGTGAGAGTAACGCCAAAAGAAGCGGGGATGTAAAAATAAACGAGCTGACAGATAATCACTGGTTGCAGTGAAGTTTACAAAATGTACCTTGTTTCCGAGTACAAAAAGAAGTGTATCCTCATTGTAAACAGCTGCCGTCCTGGATACTTTGGTGTCTCCGAGAGAATAGTTGGCATAAACTATTGGTCTCTCCAGTGTCAGAAGGACCTAAACCAGAGAGGTTATGTCACATGGGTATTAAAGGTTTGGACGTCCTTATAAACACTTATCATTAGGAAGAGCAAGGAACAGAAGAGCAGGGAGATTTCTTGGTACAAGCACAAACAATAGCACATAACGGTCACAGTCTTCTGTTCTGGCTTCAGGTGTGTTGTTACCTGCAGTATCCGGCCGTCGGATGTGCCGAAGTGGCCGAGTGTGTGATTCCCGTTAGTGGTCACCAGGACAGAGGTGAGCAGGACATCTGACATCCGCCTGTTGAAGAGGTCTGACCTGAGGTACGGCTTGGACACCAGAGTGGGCTTGTGGCTGCATGTATTATAGTCCGCAGAGCTCTGCACAAGCACGAGAGACACATAAAGGGACAGATCAATACAAACGGGTGATCCGTTACACCTTTCTCCTCGTCAGTCTCCTCCAAGAAAATAGAAACATTTACATCCTTTTCTGCATGAGAGGACGAGCAAAGCAACTAGAGGGAATCTTAATTGATGTATTTATAGAGGAAGTGCTACTGACTCGCCTCCAGTCGAGCTGTCTGAGGAACAAGGCCATAAAACAGCAGCTACTCCAGCTCCATAATTGGACTATGTGACTGTTTCTCGGTGCAGATGGTTGGCTACTGAAACTGGGCTTCCACATGTCTAAAACAGATGTGTGGACGGCTGCCAGAGAATACAAGATAAATATTGGCAAACAAAAACAGGATATTTGATTGAAAAGATTCTGAAGCCGTTGAGCTTATCTGCCCAGACATGCCCCTGCACACGTCCCACTAATTGAATTCCTGAAATTCAAAGTATTTTGGGTCCTTCTGTCGCATGTTAAAGAATACAGAAGGTACACAAGTGAAGCACAAACTTCCCTGTTCAAACTCAGGCGGTGATTCACACTGACAGTTTCAAGACTATGTTAAGACTTTTTGAACCATCGTGTTCCTTCCAGCCGGCCCCTCTTTTCTTCACCGTTCTTCCCATTTCCTCCTCAACAACACCGTCCCTCCCCTTGAAATTCCACCTTTTTATCAGCAGGATTTATAGCTTGTGTCTGTTGGCAGACATTCTTGTCGGTGTGCACGTCTGTGAGAGCTCAAAGGACACAGTGTGAGCTACATAAAAGGGAGGGACCACACCTTAGCTGTTTCATTTTTGAGAATGATCTTTGAGTTGAACTATCTGGCCTTGCCCTGCCGTATCACCTTAGGATGAGTGTGAGTGAGGAAATCATTTATCTCCACGTACATATCCGGTGAAAGCGTTTTCGTCTGAGGCACCCGCAGTGTTGCGACTGAGAAACAAAACTCAAAGAGAAACAGCGCGGCGATATGCAGGTCACACTACTGACTCATACACCCCTCCCAGTTCTCACTGAACACACCTTCAAAGAACTTCCAGCAGTCCGGATGTACGTAGCACCTTGTAAAATATCGTGTTTATTGACCTGTGCACTCAAAGGTCAACTTTACTTTTCCAGTTTACTTTTCTCTATCACACACTGTTTGTCTGGAACAGGTCACTTCCTGTTAAGGTATTTAACTTCTTTGACAACAGCCGGGCGTATTACTCACTTCATGGGGGCAGCTCTCACACTCCTGGAAGTGACAGAGTCCTCTGGAGAGCTGCTCTCGACCGGACATGCAGCAGGCCTCAACGCCGTTATCGATCGCAGCGTTAACTTTAGTCAAAGTGAAGGCGCACAGGGCCGAGTGTTTCTGAGGTTCTCCAAGCTCGTTCACCTCTGCAAACACCCCGTAGAGGATGTGTTCCTTCTCGTCCACGCTCAGCTTGTGAGCCAAATCCTTCCCCGCTCGCCCAAAGTAAGCAGCTTGTAGTCCGTTAAACAAGATGTTCCTGAACAAATCACTTTGCCTCCTCCTGCGCTTCGGTTCATACATGCACTCCAGGACCACCTCTCTGTACATCCAGACCTCTGGAATTGATATCGGCATTCGTGCCAGACGAGTCTGAAAGGTTGAATTGCTCTTGGAGGGGTTTTCCCTCTGCAGGGACAGAAAGTAGACATAGTCCTCGGTGGAGAAGCTGTAGATGTAATCAATGCTGTAAACGTCTTGTAGATGGGGGAGCACTGTCAGGCCATTCGTGACCATGTGAAATCCGTCCTCAGTGGAAAGTGGCCTCAACACTGATATTGACCTCCTCGGATACCTCTGTGCCACTTTGCCATTAACAGATGCAGCTACGAAGAATAATGACGTGGCTCCCTGTGTAACAATAGTGACTTTGGTGCCAAGAGGACTGGCCAGGCAGTCCGGACAGTAGGATGGAGAGTTTTGCTCCTTTTTGTACAAACACTTAGGCTCAGGCTGTGAAGAGGTAATGTCGAGGAAGTAACAGATCCCGTGCTGAGTGCTCCCACAAATGTACAGGTAGGGCAAGATATATTGAAGAGGATCCAACAGCAAAACCTCATTGTCTGTATCCACTGGATCCCCCGGATGTGTTTCTACGCCGCACAGCAGACATGTTTGACATTCAGGACTACCAACAGGTCCAGTTTTCACCTCCCATATTTGTGCCAGGCTGCTATTAACAGCCTCTATGACGTTCTGCGATGCAACATACACCTCGTGCACATCCAAATTCACGGCTAAGTTCTGTATAGGGAATACTGTTTGGAAGTGGGGAAGGGAGTATTTCACTCCGAAATCCACCGTCCTGCGAGGAGTAGAAGGACACGTGTGCTGTCCTGACGTGGTTCCTGTTTGTATCCATATGCATACTGTCAGCAAGGCGGCCCACGTTACCATCTCAACAACACAGTCCGCTGTGATTGTGTGTTACCTAAAAGATGCTTCGATCATTGAGAACATTGTGGAGAACCGGCAGGGGTTCTGTGAGGAAGACAAGAGACAAAACGGGTGGATTTTACAGAGCAGTAACATTTCCTAATCACATTCAACAGAGATTCAATGAATTTCAAGAGGACATTTACATGGGAATAATGAGGACATATTTTCTCTACAAGCACTATGATGAAATAGTTTCTGCTCTTGTTCTCAACAAGTCATCTACAGAGGGGATAACTTGATATTCACAGATGGGTGTGAAACATCACCGTAAAGGCACCGTAAAGGCAGTGGGAAAATAATTGTTGACTGGAGCTAAAACCTGCTGAGGGCAAGACATGACTTGCTGCAACATGTGATGCAACTGTGGAAATGTTACTGCCTCCAGAGCCACACACAAAATAAACGCAGTACTAACTCCAATTAAGGCTGTTTGTGACAGATTCATTTATATTAATTTCTCAAATGGTCCTGTATTATTATCATTGTTGTTATTACCATCATTATTACCCTGTAGGATATTTCCTACACCATGGGACAAGTGGCAACTACTTCAATAGTTTCCAAACTGACTAAGGAATTACATTTGAACAATTTGAGAACATTTAAAAATGACTGTTTTGGATCATTTGTTTGAGCGGTTGAAGTTTCAGCTCAAACCAACAGTAACACTGTGAGCTGAGTAATGTTACAGTCAGTCATTCATGGACCAGCAGCCCATCAACATATCTTCTCTCCACGTTATTCACATGTTAGAAATCTTACCTGTAGCTTGGGGAGCGGTTGATGCTGTGACGGTTGTTTGCTCAACAGTCTGAAACTCTGAATTCTTGTCCTACTTTCGTGACGCTGAGCATTGACCCGATGTCCACCTGACAGCGGAGGACTGACCAAGCTCGACTACGAGAGAAAAGTTAGCAAACCTGCAGCGTAAACCGGATGTTGAACTCACCTTCAAAATTAAAGCACGTAGGTGCGCAGTGGCGGTTCTGGTTAATTTTGGTTTTTCAATGTGCTCATGTTGCGGACGTCCAATAGTCTCAATAAGCCACGGGCCCCTATCTGAGGAACATTTTGTATATCCAGATTTATCTTACTTTAACCTGCTGTTTGAACACCATTTACAAGCGGTGTCGTTAAATAAGAGATTTATTTTGAAGTTGCGTCCCGGAACGGCTATTGCCATTAGTGATGCTTGACAGTGATATTATGTGTAAGAAGCTGCTGTACTTTCAAACCGCACCCGCAACAAGGAAGTATGAAGTTGTTGCGAAATCTGACCACCAAAAACATCCTCATCATTACTCCCCTCAGAGACGTATTATATCAGCTAACGCAAGTTTTTTCCACCGCCTGATATTGCACGTGACTTAATGGAAACCCCTGGGACCAGTATGATCTATCTATGTCTCTAAGACATTTGCCAAAAATGCATTGCTTTGAGGTGAGCAATGAAGTTGTTCTTCAGATATAGACACTTCCTGGCAGGAAGTTATGAGAGGAATGTATTCTTTTCCACGCTCACCATGTTGATTTCAAGATATAATACAAGACATTTGACCTCTCACAAATCATAAAATGCAATCTGTACAAAGGAGAAGTTCACTCTATGTCACTAAACCCCTTGCTATATAAATTGAGGGTATTTATCAACATAATAAATCTTGTCCCAACAGGCAAGTTATCGTTGACATAATGAAACATCCTGGAGTTAAACATCTACTGCTGAATCCAAAGTCCAGTAATCACAGAGTGTTTGTGGGACCAGATTCTGCCGAAGAGAAACAAACACCAGAGTGTTAATCTTTCTATTTTAACTGCTTCAGATCACTGGTGTCACCATGATCCAGTATTAGTATGAAGTCAATGATGGAAAAGGTTGCATTAAACCAACAAGCTTGTTTTGATTGGACTTTGACAAGGACTCACACGACTGAGGCCAAAGATACCTGGTCGTTAATCAAACAATCTATCAAAATCAACATATCCCCATCTGACTGCTTCGACCATGTGCTAACATAAATAGAGGAAACAGGTACATGCAACTTCATCCGTCTCCAAGCAAAGACTAGTTTGTGTTGCTGTTAAGCCGGGACATCTCTAAAGATATATGCATGTCTGAGATCAAACTACCAATCAAATTATTTCCAAGTAAACTGCTATCAACCGTTTAGGTCTATTACAACAATGGGACGTCATCAATGAATTATTTTAGGGCCTGTAGTACATTTGAGGAGTTGTGTTGGATTAGGATCAAGCAGTCACCTAAAGAAAGGAAATAAAAACCCATACAATTGTTACAGTGATGAGTTTGGTCACACGTTCTCAAATTGTTCCTCACAAACGTGTTAGCAATTATTTCAATCACTGAAACGGATTTCTGAGCTCTTTATATGTTCATGAATGTGTCTGTTCCTCCTTCCAATAGTTAACTTTGTGGTTTCCAGCTTCTTCTTGAAACGTACTGATGAATCATTCCCACGTCGATATAAATGTTCTTTCGGATGTTTTTTTTTTTTTACTCTTTACCAGAATGACATTGTGGAAATGAATGACTAAAACATTAAGCAATACTAGTGTGTTTATTATTGTCACCATGGAAATATGAAGAGTTTGTACTGGACATGTTTCAAGACATGTAAATATTCTGCTGTTAAGAATAACTGATGTTGGTTTGATTTTTACACAAAAGCATCTGTTTATTAATACAAAATATTTAAGTGTACTTGTGGTATCAAGATGAAGTAGTTTGAATCTAAAATCTAGAGGCAGTTTCCTTATTGAACCGTGACTGTCTAGCCGGTTATGATGTCAGATATTTATTCCTGTCTATGAGAGAAGTTTGTGTTCTGTTGTCACACTTTCCACACATATATCTAAATAACGAAACAATAAGTAAAACACATTTTGGGATTTGATGGCAGACTTTAAGACAAGACCAGAGACCATTTACACAAAACCCAAGTTTGAACTTTATTTTATTTTATTTAATTCTGGCGTACAAAGATTTTCCACAAAGCGAATGTTGTAAATGTTTCAGTAACAAACAAGGATTTTAACCTCATTAAACTCTTGCATGGTTGTTGGAAACTGTGGGTAAAACAAAATGAGCTGAAGTCGCCCTCTAGTGGTGATAACAGGAAACGTTTCAATGGCAAAAAAACAAACCTTTAAAGAATCCTCTGAAACGAAAGTGAAATACTTCCCTTCAAAAGTGATCTGTCACACTCGGCCCCTCCTTTGGCGTGTTCGGCTGTGGTGTTCCCAGCTGACCCTCAAACACCACCTCAACCACCTCAACATGTCAGGGACTGGAGAAATAGATGAAGGACTCTACTCTCGACAGCTGTAAGTACAAGCAGTGATATAAATGAAACACTTCGTGGACCTCTGGCTCTGTGACGTTGTGACGGTTGTTTGCTCTGTACAGGTTCGTTTTGGGTCATGAGGCAATGCACCGTATGGGCACTGCCAGCATCCTCATCGCAGGCATGCGGGGCCTGGGAGTTGAAATAGCTAAAAATGTGATCCTGTCTGGAGTGAAGTCTGTCACTGTTCAGGATGAAGGCCATACGAAGTGGACCGACCTGTCCTCCCAGGTACTCA
Source organism: Macroramphosus scolopax (assembly GCA_901007825.1). Classification (NCBI taxonomy): domain Eukaryota; kingdom Metazoa; phylum Chordata; class Actinopteri; order Syngnathiformes; family Centriscidae; genus Macroramphosus; species Macroramphosus scolopax. The sequence continues at coordinate 20,735 of CAAKHC010002360.1, forward strand.
CCTGTAGCCATACAGACAGATGATGTAGGAATGATAATTGACTATCCAGTATCTAAACTCTTCCTCTTGCCTGAGCAGGAAGTCAATGAAGATAGCTGCTATGACTGATAAGAGATTCTATACGACAACTTAATCTGGACTTTGAGTCATTAGTTGTGTTCAACCTGTAATTTCATTCTACCGCCAGTTTTTCCTGAATGAGTCCCATCTTGGTCAGAACCGAGCCACATGTTCCCTACCACAGCTGTCTGCCTTAAACCAATATGTCCGTGTGTCTGACCACACTGGACCCCTGGATGAGGACCTGCTTCAGCAATTTCAGGTACCGACTCCTAAGAAAACATGATGTCCCACGTGAAATCACAGTTCTGCCCAATTCAGAACAGTTTGGATTCATTTCACATGACAATTTTGGAGGAACCTAATGGACTAATTTCTCAGGTGGTGGTCCTCACTGACTCCTCATTAGATGATCAGAAGCGTTTTGGTGAGTTCTGTCATTCGCGTGGAATCAAGTTCATTGTAGCCGACACCAAAGGACTTTGTGGGTGAGTAGGAAAGACTCACTGTCATAAGACAATCAAATGTACCTGAGCTGGAGTAAAGACGGCAAGTCCTCGTGTGTTCTTTTGCAGTCAGTTGTTCTGTGACTTTGGGGAGGAGTTTGAGGTCTTGGATCAAGATGGGGAGAGGCCTTCATCTGCAATCATCCAAAGTATCTCCAAGGTAACATTATCTATGTTGATGGCACATCCATGCAGTGGTTCATGTGCATCCGGATAAGAGTTGTCCTGGAAAACATTCATACCACCAAGCAATTTAAAATCACCTACCTGATTGGAGACACAGAAGAGGAGGTTCATGCAAACTCCACGCTGAAGGCAGATCTGACTTTTTCAGAACCTGAACATAATTACTAAAAGATTTTCTTGGTATTTAAGTATTTTCTATGTTTTAGGGGAATCCTGGAGTCGTGATCTGCACTAACGATCAGAGGCACGGCTTTGCAGACGGCTCCAAAGTTTCTTTTTCTGAAGTCCAAGGCATGATGGAGATCAACACCATCTGCCCTGTGATCGAATACTGCGGTCAGTATTATTGTGCCCTGATTACTGTGTTTTGTTAGGAGGCGTGTTGCAGCGGAAAGTCAAACATTAATGATTCTTTATCTCACTGTCCGTTCATCACCTGTCTCCCCTCTCACCAGACCCGTACTCTTTCAGCATCGGCGATACCTCAGGCTTCTCTGATTATGAGCGGGGTGGCGTAGTGACTGAGGTTAAAGAGTCCTGCTTTGTCAGCTTTGTAAGTATCAACATTTTGTTTTTACTCTCTTGATTTGTGCCTTTTGATTGTAATCACTGTCAATAAAATCTATGAATCAATTGCAGAAACCACTAAATGAGGCTTTATTGGACCATCAGCTGATGATAGGCAATGATTATGGAAAGTTATCAAGACATAAGACCCTTCATTTGGCTTTCCAAGGCCTCCATAGCTTTGTGAAGAGCGAACAGCGACTCCCACGTCTTCAGTCTCAGGTTGGTGGAGGCTCCATGATTTTATCGCCAGTGCCAGACGTCAGGCACTGATGTTGTCTTGTCATCATTAAAGCAGTTTACAGGATCGACTTCACTTGCTTGTTGTTGTTGATTAACCCTGGACAGTCAGATGCGGATGCCCTGCTCGCCATAGTGAGAGAGCTGAATGAAGTCGCGCAGCTGGAACAGCTGGACGAGGCGGCGGTGCAAAGCTTGTCCTACACAGCTCAGGGTGACTTGGCACCTATAAATGCTTTCATAGGAGGTCTGGCTTCTCAGGAGGTTATTAAGGTGAGGTCATCTGTGAATGCCTGCAACGTCGTTTGTTTCTTTATATGTATGATGCCAGCCCACTTTAGTTTGCTAATAACCTGATCATCACTGTGTGATGCTCCTGCAGGCATGCAGTCAGAAATTTACGCCTCTTCGTCAGTGGCTGTACTTCGATGCACTGGAGTGTCTCCCTGAGGAGGAGGACCAACTGGCAGACTGCTCCTTTTCAGCAGTATGTGAACAGATTCCATGAAATTAAACACGTCACACATATCAACCAGTAACATACATCAAACTGATCAAGTAATTATCTTCCCTCTGAGACAGAAAGGCACCAGGTACGATGGACAGATTGCTGTGTTTGGGGCAGATTTCCAGGAGAAGCTTTCGAGGCAGAAATATTTCTTGGTAAGTCCAGGTTGGATGTATGTCTGCTTGTCCAGCAGGGGGCGCACTGCGCACTGTAAAGCATGAGCTCCATCTTTGTTTCCCTTTGATCATGTCTGTTGTTAATGATGGAGCATGTTTCTTTCTAAAAACTGTAGACCAGGCATTAGGATGTGAATACATACATGTAGATCATACATTCTTATTATAATAGGCAGGTTCTTTTTACCTGTAAATTTTGCTTGAACTTGGTGACATGCTTTGCCTGACTCTCACTTATAATTGTTCAAGGTTGGAGCTGGTGCGATTGGATGTGAGCTGCTCAAGAATTTTGCCCTCATTGGGCTGGGTGCTGGAGAAGAAGGCCACATCACCTTAACAGACATGGACTTCATCGAAAAATCCAACTTGAACCGCCAGTTTCTGTTCAGGCTCCAGGATGTCAAGGTGAGAAAAGGCAGTACAATATCTCACAGCCTCCTCTGGCTGGGGAGGAATCTTTCATGCCATCAGAGCTCATTCGCCCCCATCAGACCTGGTTAAGTGGAAAGGTCAGGGAGCTTTACTGTTGGCACAGATTGCAGGTGAAGGTTTTGTGACAGCCTGAGATTGCTTGTGTCAGATTACAGATCAGGTGCCATGTTCCATCATTCTGAGTGTTCTGCAGTTTATTTTAGGAGTATATCATGCAGCCGATCTCTCATGTCTGAGTAATGTCTGAACAACTTACGTTACACACAGAGGATGTGTTGATTCGACTGTTGTGAGACACAGAATCTGGTGATTTGACAGTAAGGTGTTTTTTTTAACAGAAATCAAAATCGGAAGTTGCAGCAAAGGCAGTGCAAGTGATGAATCCACAGATGAACATCACGGCTCACCAGAACCGTCTGGACACAGACAGCGAACAAGTTTATGATCACCTTTTCTTCTCGGGTCTGGACGGAGTGGCTGCAGCCCTCGATAATGTGGAAGCCAGTGAGAACACAACTGCCAACACACACACACACACACACACACACACACACACCAGAATTATGCTTTCTGCACCACACCTGTACGTGAGACTCTACAAAAGAATAAGAAACCGTGTGTGAGTGCTTGACCTCTTCGCTGTCCAGGGGTCTATCTCGACGGGCTCTGTGTTCAACACCAGAAGCCGCTGCTGGAGGGGGGAACTCTAGGAAGCAGAGGTCATACTCTGGTGGTGGTACCTCATCTGACAGAGTCTTATGGACCGGCCAAAGCAAGTTCGAATAAAGACATCCCACTATGCACTCTCAAGAACTTCCCTTACCGCATCGAGCACACCCTGCAGGTATAATGTAGATCCTCAGTTTTATGTTCATCTTGCTATAATGGAGACAACTTACATGTTTTATCTTTCTTTTCCTCCATTAAACACAGTGAATAACCATAAAAAAGAACCAACTATAACCGAGAATATGACCTTGCACTTGAATCAGTAGATGTCTTGCAGTTATTAGTATGTGTTGTATTACAGTACTCCTGAGTTCATTGGTGGATTTTTCTGTTACACTCACTTCACATGTCATCTCTTTCAGTGGGCCAGGGATCAGTTTGAAGGTCTGTTCAGCCAGACTCCTGAAAACGTGAATCTTTTCCTGAGGTGAGATATACGACTCCATCTTCACGTGACTCTGATGCGTTCAACAATCCGCTGGAAATCTAAACACTCGTCGCATATTCACGGTGATTTGCTGTTTTTATTACGATGCATTCCACCAAACCCGTAAAACACTAACGAAGTAGCTCCAGCTCATTATTTAGTTTTATAAACAGGAAGAAGCTTTCAGCAGTGGAACATGTGGCAGAAATTACCAGGCGGCCCTGTAATGTCTCTTCAACCGCTGCTCCGATTCAGTTTCATCCTGATCAAAGACTCAAACAATTGGACGATTTACAAAAATAGATTGATACAGAAAAACTATGTTTTCATGTTGAAGGGCTTTGTGAGTGACAAAACAACAGAAACACGCTGCGCATACAATCATTATTATTATTTGATGTGTTTTATCGTGTGATCTCTGTTTAAGTATATCAAACGATGTGACTTCAGTTGCAGACACGAGCTTCCAGGCACACGAGCATCGGAGCCCTCCTAATCCAGCTGTGTTTTAGATAATCCCTCTGTTTGTTTTGGTGAGATTAGATATAATCCCCCTTATTGTAAAGCGCTTACCCGCTTCATCTTTATAGAAGTGAAAATATTGCGACTAAAGCAGGATCGTTACCTGCCGGCTCTCCCAGCCGTTATTGTTCCTCGTTATACAGATGTTCAGGTGTAACAACATGTATCTTTCCATTTGGAATATTCAAATAATCACCTCCCTCAGTGGCCTCTGAAATGCTCCTTTATATTGCAGTCACGAAAAAGCCTCTGGAAATTTTCACGAGGGAAGTTAGTTTCATGTCACAGTCCAGTAAATTGTTCACCGCGATAATGAGGTCATGGAAAGGCCCGGTCACGTTCTGTAGTGTTTCCCTGCCACTTACTCGGCTGTGTGCACGACTCTAAATGTTCCTGTTCAGAACTGTTTGAGTGAAGCTGCATGAAATGTCCTGTTTTCGCTGCGTAACAACTGCACCGTGAGCTGGCGGAGGATCACGGTGAGCACTTCAGGCGTATAGTTAGAGAGTTGAATGGATGAGCACACTTACCCAACGCTTCATCCGGTGCCAAGCGTCAAAGGAACCCCTTCTGACTCACCAATGAGACCACACCCTGACTTTAAAAAATTCCATAAGTCATGGTTCTCTGTGGTTGGTACGTCTAAGGGCATCTGGTGTTCCATTATTTTGTATTTCTGATCAATTGATGGAATATCATCTATCATCATCACTTTCTAGACTGCAGCAAACAAGCCCTGCTAGAAGATCCGAATCACTGCTTGTGACCTAGGATAGAGTATAAGGAGACAACATGTGTCCTTCATCATTTGTTATTTAACCAGAAGTTTCTGCCCCGTTCCTTCAGAGATGCTGCGTTTGTTGCGAGGACCCTGGGCCACGGAGATGCAGAAGCCCTGGAGGTCCTCGGGCTGGTGTGGAGCAACCTGTTGGACATGACTGCTGGAGGGCAACGTCCAACAAACTGGGAAGACTGTGTGAGCTGGGCCCGCTGCAAGTGGGAGACGCTCTATAACAACGATATCTGTCAGCTCCTGCACCATTTTCCCCCTGAGCAGGTAACATTGCCCTCAGGAGGAATTCTCCGTCAAGCGCTACAAGCCAGTAATTATATTTTAATGACACAGGAGGGCGCTGCCGTGAGTCTGCATCCAGCTCTATCCATTGACATGTCTGTGCACGGGAGTAAATTAAACAATCCATTGGGGAACATCAGATCATTATTAGCTTATTCTTTTTTTATATTTCGGCTGATGGAGTAGTGAAGCTGGTCTCCAGGGCTCTGCAACCACCACTAAGCTTCTATGAAACCTGAACCTCTGGCAGCCACTGCTGATAAATATCTCTTAGCAGCTCTGAGGGTTGTAATCTCATGAAGCATGCAGACAGAGTGATGTCACATGTTGCTGTCACACCTGGGGGCACACAGATCAGTATCAACCCAAACAGACCCTCACTCACCCCAGCGCCTCAAATTCCTCCGACTTTCCTCTATCTATTGGGCAGTACGTTCCCTTAACGTTTCATTTTATTATGACTTATCGTGACGTGTTTACTCGGGTCTCATGTGTTTCATAACACGTCCGTGGAAGTGAACAAGGGAAACTCTGTGGCAGTTGGTTGAATTAGTGCTTCTCTTTTTTTCCTGCCCCACTTCTCCACGTCCTCGTGGTGTTGATTGTTTATTACGTCCCGCTGAAAAGTCAGTTGTGACCGCAGACTTTCGGAGGAACTTTGATAAGGCCAGGCACGTCGGTTAACTGCTACAACCTCATCAGTGCACGAGCCTGAAGCACGACCGCCTGTTTGACATGATAGCAGGACTCCTGGCGGTCATGACGAGTGTTGAACTGCGTCAGCGTTTAAACTTTTGGACGTAGATTCGAACATCCTGAAACAACATCTTTATTATAAAGATAATATGATTGGGGAGGATGTGACTGAGGTTTGGAGCGTAAGGTCAAAAAAAAGGAAATGAAAGCAAGCAAATAATAAATAAACACTAGCTCGCTGCAGCTCCTCTGTAGAGGAGGTCTGCCATCGGGCACATTGAGACTCAGCTTGTTACTTTACTTTAATTAGTCTGCCGTATAAGTTCTGAGAGCATCCCTCTCTTTACGGTTAAAGCCTTGATGTCATGTTGGGCTCCTGATCTGTCTGAACCTGACAGTGAATAGCTGCATGCGGCCCCTTTTGGCCGCCACAGAAGCACCCCTGCAGTGAAAACTGCCACCCTCCCTGGGACACTCTCTATCCCAGCAGATGGAGCATTTGGCAACTTCAAAGCTCTCGCTGCTTTTGTTCCTTTATCAGGCCGACAAATTGTGTAGTCAACACACAACTGATAACAATATTAGTCTGGCTGAGCCCCGGGAAGGTTGGGGGCCTCCTGGTGTGTCAGAGGAGGCTGTGAGGTGACTGTTTTATCAGGACATGTATTGATTATTTATCTTTTCATACGTTTCACTGGTGGATTCTGATCAGTTCTGCTTCACTTTAGGTGACATCCACTGGTCTACCATTCTGGTCTGGATCCAAGAGATGCCCTCGCCCGCTGACCTTTGACCCGAACAATGTGAGTAGCTCTGCTCCTGTCAGGCGTCCTGTCTTCCTCCAGTAATTCCACCACAGACAGGAATGACTGAATATCCCACAATTCTATACGATGGCTGCATTCTTACATTCTTTCTGTATCTGGTCTGATAATGGCTCTTCCTCAATCTGACCATATACTGGATTCTTATCTGAGCTGTGAACCCCACTTAACCTGCATATGGACAATGACAGGCAGATTATAATCTTTGGTGCACACACACACACATCGTCAATAGCAAGGCATCCTCAACACACACACACTCGCGTTAGCGGACAAAAGAGGTTATAAATTGACAATAATGTAGCTTCAGATGCTGCAAAGGTGCTTTGTGTGTGTGTGTGTGTGTGTGTGTGTGTGTGTGTGTGTGTGTGTGTGTGTGTGTCCTTTCTGTAGCATAAAGAAAAAGAAAAAGAGAGTTTTAATTGGTTTTTTTTTTGGTTTTACTGTGGAATATGATATAAGAGCTCAGGGTTATTGTCCACTGTCCGATCCCTCTGGTTTGTATGTCTAAATGTCCTCAAGCATGACACTGAACCCTAAACTGCTCCCGATCGTCTGGTCAGCATGTTGGCTCGCTGCCATCAGTGTGGGACCAGATGACTGAACTTCAAACTGCTTTGAAGGTTCGGCTGCTATGGGCGGATGTTATTTTGAATTGAGTCATCGTGAGCTCTGTTACAACCCGATGTTGGAGTTTATTATTGTCTTTATTATGAGGATTATTCTGTGTGCTTCAGAATACTCATATGGAGTATGTGGTGGCAGCAGCTAACCTGTACGGACAAATCCACGGGATCAATGGTACACGAGACTGCACATCTATCAGAATAATCTTAGAGAAAGTTGCTGTACCGCCGTTCACTCCTTCGTCCTCTGTGAGGATCGATCTCACCGATGATGGGGAGATGATGGAGGGGAGAGACAGGGAAAGTGATGACGCTGGTAAGTTATCTTAAAGTGCTGGTTTCTTCTCTGCTATTACCTCCCTTTCGTTCATGATTTCCTCTCCGTGTTTGTGCACCAGAAACAGCTCGGCTTGAAGAGCTGAAAGGAAAACTGGCCTCACCCACTCTGAGGAGCTCAGCCATGCAGATGCACCCTGTCGCCTTTGAGAAGGTAAGAAAGGAGAGCAGTGACAACTGCTGCACACACTCCAGACGACAGACAGAGTGGCGGCTGAGCCTTAGCAGGGAGCTGCACTCTGATCTGTAGGTGCCTTCAGAATATGTCTTGATGTTTGCATCGTCAGCGACCCACGTCTGAGCTGCTCCACAACACACTCATGAAACAGAACTTGCTTTCATTCTGTTGTCCCTTGTGTAATGTCTTGGGGCTGGAAACCTCCATGTTGCTCGTCTCTTCTCACTTTGGTGGCTTCATAACACCTATCAAGGACTTATCACGGCTCTTTGTGTGGAAATTAAATCAAGTTTAGCGCTTCAAGCGTCTGCGGGTGGTGCAGGGAAGCAAAGTCAATCGGTCCATCTTCTCTTAATATTCAGGGAAACACTCAGGACTGCTGACGTGTCACCAAATTAAAAACGCTGCCATTCATTCTTCCACTGTATCAGAACTAATAAGCTGCTGACCCTCCTCACTTGGAAACCTTAGAAAAGGACTGTAATCACTTAAGTCGTCACCCCTAAAGAACTTTTCTCATTACTTATGTAGCGCCTGGGAATGTAGTATGAAACCGATTGTGATATGGTGGACGATGAGAAGAAGGGATGTCTAATGGTCGTATCATGGCAACCGCTGGAGGAAACGTTATCAAGCTGCTCAAATGAGCTGTGAGCAGGCCAGAAATGGTGCAGTTCTTCTGACAGCTGCAGGACTGAGCATCAGAGGAATTCGTGGCGGCTGTGGAAAATTACTTTCAGGCAGCTTGAATGAGATCTGAGTAAAGCATTCAATGAAGGTGTATGAGGTAAGTAAGGTACATATCAAATGTCATCTTGGATAAGAATGAGGTCCCCAAACCACAGTGCTCCCCTGCATGCCCAGGTCATCCTGTGGATAGATGGAATGTGTGTAGGAAGGTATCAGAGGCATCAGGTTGCCAGGTTGGAGCTTCCTCACAACCCCTGAAGCCATCCCTGAGTGACAGTCACCTCGCCAGCCTTTGTAGAGCCGCTGCAGGAGAGGGATGACCTCACCGGTCACGTCGATCACAACAGAAATCGGATTTTCGCTGCGTTCTGATGTAGTGGCCAGGTCAGGTATTAGGGAGATTTTAGTGACACACCAACAAAGCCTTCGAAGCTCAAAGCAGGCAGACACATCACCTGACATGTGCATGGACGGGATCTGGCCTCTGAATAATCTGTTTAGTAGCACTGAATACAGAGTTTCAAACCTCTAATGAACTGACTTTTAATATTAATAATTTATGTTCTGGCTTGAGTGTGTTAAATGAATAAATATATGTTTCACCCTATTTAACACAGGATGATGACACTAACTTCCACATGGACTACATCGTTGCTGCTTCCAACCTGAGGGCAGAGAACTACGACATCCCCACAGCCGACCGGCACCAGGTGAGAACTTTAATCAAGGCAGCTGAGGTGAAATAGGTAAAATGAGAATGTACCACAGACTGTTTCTCCTCCCTCAGCCGTGTGTTTTTAGCTGGTGCTGCACACACCTGCCCCAACGCCACAAAAACAGCCTCCTCACCCATTGTCCCGGGAGCAGAACTAATCACAGCACTTTACCTGTCGCCTGGGAGGCGACACCTGAGCCCGGCCTTGTACCGGCCGCTGCTGCGTGCAGCGGGCACATAGAAGGTGGGGGGATGGTGACTGAGTGAGGGGAGACAAAGGAGGGCCCCCCCTTGTGTACTCGTACAGAGACTTCCACGCGCTGCATCTTGTTTTACCGTCTTGTTTTACCACACGCTCGCCACCTAACCCTGCTCATAAATGTTTTTCTCTTGCACTTCATCCCTCCAAATCCCTCATGTCACTCAATATGTGACAGATGTATGCAACATATGAAGCCTTTAACTGTTGTCTTCCATTAGATGAAAGATTGCAGTGATAGAAGAGATACTATATATACTGTATATGTAGTCCTTCATGCAATAGCTGGCAGAAGTAAATTGTGAGATTGGATATACTGTCAGGTATCTTAAAAATGAAAATACCTCCTCTGCCTCCTTCACAGAGTAAAGGCATCGCTGGAAGGATCATCCCGGCCATAGCTACCACAACAGCGGCAGTGGCCGGCCTCATGTGCCTGGAGCTCTACAAACTGGTGCAGGGACACCAGAAAATCAGCTCCTACCGCTCAGCTTACTTCAACCTGGCCGTCCAGTACTTTGTACTGTCCTACCCCAGCGAGGTGCAGAAGTTCGAAGTGAGTAACAGCTTTATGCACCAACAGCCATCTTCAGTTACACTTAGCGATCGTGGGGGTTTTTAGGGAAAAGATCTACAAAGCAGTCAGTCACGTACAGGACCTGAAAGAGGCACTTAATACAAGCTGACAGACCCATACTGTATATACTTTCATAATTTAAGCCTGTCTACTTTGGGGATAAATCTGTTGTCCTTTGTAGATTTATGTCCTTCGTCTCTGGCTCGGGAGCATAAAGTCATGAATGGGGGCTCACATGGAGGAGACCACTGAGACTGGCAGAGCCGAGCCGACTCTGAATAATATCCACAGGGTTTTTTTATGTACACATAAGGCGGCAGGTGAATGTACTGAAAGGTCGGCGTCTGTGTTTGCAAAACTTAAGTCAGTTTAAGGCAACAAACAAAGGAGCTTATTTTCTTAAGACGGAGTTCTTGAAGGATAGAATCCACCTGAATGCCGGCGGTTCTACCAGGTTTATGAGGCCACACTTCGTTCATTATGCTGGATGGGCTGGGCTTTAAAACACAAACACAGAACGGATATCAGCAAGGCAACTCCTAGGGTCAAATTTTAGTTTACGTTCAAGACGACATCCCATCAAATGTATTTTTCTGCCCTCGTACGGGGCCGTTTGTCCCCAGATAGCTCACCTCTGGGAGGAATCAGATATTGGAGCTGCTCTTGCCAGTTTTCTCAGACAGTGCATTGGACCCCTGACAGACAAGAGGTCACTGGGGGTCAGCATGTGTGTTAAATCTGTCTGGAGGGACGTGAAGGAGCAGCGACAGGGGGCTCCGAGACACTGGAGGTCTGGTTTCAGCTTTGGTTACAAGCCAAAATGATGCAGCTGCATGAAAGGGTGCAGTGATGACAGAGAAAGTTGTGACATTCCCTGCGAGTTCCATGCAAGCCGTTGGCCCTGGATACAAAAAAACCTTTGGTATTCTCGCAGTTGTACGCTTGGTTAATCAAGCTGCTTTGCTAAATTTTCGCTGGCCAAAATGCAACATTACTCAAGCAATATGGAATGTTGGATACACCTCATGATTGCAATCTGAATCCCTGACATCATCTCAGACACAGGACACACAAGTGGTGAATCAGTTAGTCAGTGGGAGACAGTGGATCTGTAAGACCCAGACTCCATTAGCGAGACTTCAAGTGTTGCAGCATCAGCTCGTACGTTTTGCCCTTTTCTTTGGACGAGCCAGAGCAGAGAGAGAGAGAGAGAGAGAGAGCGAGAGAGAGAGAGAGAGAGAGAGAGAGAGAGAGAGAGAGAGAGAGAGAGAGAGAGAGAGAGAGAGAGAGA
>CAAKHC010002360.1:38823-76550 GCA_901007825.1 Macroramphosus scolopax
AAACCTGCATGTACACAGATTACCTGCGTATTCATCCATCATCAGCTCATACTGGATGTTTAAATGAAAAATGCTGCGAGCGATTCGAGTTCAGGCTAAAGAGCAACTCAGCAAAAAGGGCTGCAAGAAGCTAAAAGAGATTAAGATGCAAATATTATCCAGAGGACCACACAGATTCTCCATCTGCCTCCACTAAATCTCGCTTTGAAGGCCCCCAAAAGAACAGAGTCGCCTTTGAAGAAACAGGCCTGGAGTCACATGTTTCCACTGGTGGGACTCAGATAGTGAAGCTGAGGCAGGAGCCTCTGTGGAAGACTGCAGGCAGGAGGACTTATCAAGGTTTCTGGACTGATCCCAGTTTCCTGTCTCCAAAAAGGCTCCATTGTCTTAAAGGGCAAGTTTGAAAAAAAAACTATGATTTCACTCCGATAATTCTGTCTTGTGTTCATTTACAAAAACACAAAAAGGAAAGACAAAGACTGAGAGAGGCCTCTCGTCATCGCTCACTCACAGGTGCCGACTCATTGAACCAACATCACATCACTTGTGGTAACCTGTGCAGTGAGATTGTGTTCCCTCCAGAGCATCACAATCAGACTGGGAGTCATTAACATCCTCATCAGGTTCACATCCTCTGGCTCCACTGCAGTTTCATACCGTCACATCCATCCGCAGTCAGACGCTTCTATTTTTGGGCTCCATCAATCAATAGTCGTCTGTATCATTAGGAAGTTTATTGTGTATCGGGTCCTGTGCTGTTGTGGTCACATTGACCTGACTTACTGGCAACAGTAGGAAGTCGTTTTGACGTGCTTATAATCTAACAAGGACAGAAACAGGTTGGGATGTACAATGAAGCATTCAGCGTCCTGTAATAAATACAGTCTAAATACATATTTAGGACCCTTGTAGAAGTTGTGTTGCTGTTAAATAGACAGACACGTGTTTCAAAGTTGTGCCTGATGCACTCGGCTATTCCAGAACAGTTCACAATTAAATGAAGGTCTTCGTGAGCCACAGTGCTAGTGAGGACATGATGGTTGAGCTGGTGAAATGAGAAGCAGTTAGAAGCTCAGACATGTTTAGAAAGACCAGTTGTGTCATGTTTTACGGTGGAAGCTCAGAGTCTAATTTACAATGCAGACCGTGATATGTGGATAGCAGATGACGGTTTTGGCTGTCATCCAACAAAAGAACAGACAGAATATAAACTCAGATTTCCCCCAGCATGGCTTTATTCAAGTTGAAACCATGAAGTGGTCGTTTGTCTGGACTTCATCATTTGAAAATAACTCTCAGTCTCACAGACTCCTGACTCCCAGCTCTGCTTTATGGCCAAGCAGTCCTCTTGATCCTCACAGCCAATGTTTGGACAGCGCTCGAACATTAAGGCACTTTCTGCAAATATAGAATGGGTAAAAATTCTTTCTTGATGTCGTACAACTTGCCACTGTGTTTATTTTCACCCATTCTTAATGCATTTAGCTGGAGCCCACTCAAAAATCACAAGGCACGCTGATTCTGTGCAGTTGTTATTAGAAGCTAAGCAGCACTTGGCAGGGATTAATCAATACAAGTAACTGAGCAGATGACCTTTTACAGAACAACTGCACTCTCAAACCTCTAACAATCAACATTAATCAAATGGATTTATGGGATTTTATATAATGTCAGTATTGGAGCTTCGTCCTCTCAATCGCTCTTTACTGCCTCAGACGTGAATAGAAAACACTAGAAAATAAGCCGTTGTTGTTTACCAAACTTGCTCACGTCTCCCTCTGTGGAAAAAATAACTTTCTGATTAACATTTATTTTCTTTCCCCGAGCGATTAGATGTTTCATTGTGCATTTTTTCTTACTTTTCTGTTGCTTTATGGGGAAAGATAGTTGTACATGTGGGAGACATTTGTAATTGTTTCCAGCAGCTTGTGCGGTTTTCCGGCATTCTGGCTTATTTTCTCTGTCCTGCTCCGGAGTAGAATAGCTGACGTCAGTCCACATGCACACTGATGGGGCAGTTGATTGGCTTCAGGTTCCTGCTACAGTTGTGCAAGCGATAGGGGAGAGAGGAAGGGAGTGGACGGGGTAAAAATAGCCTGCATGCCTGATTTGCATTGTGTGAAATACACATGTAGAGGCCCATTTTGATGGACCACAATGATTTTACATTTGGAAGATCATGTGAGAGAATGTTCTTCTGTACAATAGATGCATTGGGTCCTCTAATCCTTGAGTCTTTGCCTTTGTGCGTACAGAGAAGTTTGATGTCATACTGATTATTCATTCTGCAAAACACTGAGAGTTAAGATGTGCATCTAGCTTTGTCTAAAGGACAGAGACACCCAGCAGACGTTAGAAGAAGTATGTCTAGTGCGTGTCCTCAACCCCAAACCCTATTACTGGTGCACGTAGCGAGGGCTTGTTGAAAAGTTCCCCTTGGCTGCTGGAGCAGACATAATTGGAATTCAGTTTAGCTGGAGTTTTGGTATTCACATCTCGAGCCAAGTTTTGATCTTCTCAACTTCTCTTGCAGCACGGTCGTCTAACTACGTGAGATATTTTGACATATATAGTGCACGGGAGGAATTTCAGGTCAGGTGATGTTTCCCTCTTGTCATACTTGTGTGGATTATATTTATTGTAAACATATGTCCCGTGAGGACTCCAACTGTCCAGTTACAGCAGAATCAGCAGTGTTTATGTGTGCAGGGGTTAAATTGATCTGCCTGAGCATGTTAGGAAACTTTATTCTGTCTTTGTTTGGAGGTCAAAAGTCGATCCTATAGGAACTGTGACTTAAAGGATGCTGAGTCGCCAGTTCTAAAGTCTGATCTCAGATCTTTAGATGTGCAGTCTGGCAAGGTGCCCGGAAAAATCCCTTTGTTTTTATCTCCCTTCCCTTGATAACTACATTTCTCTGCACACACTTGCAGGTCTACAGTTTTATATCATCTTAACCAAAGTACACACACGGCTATAAGAAGAGTTTTCCTGAGTGAAGGATAATCATAAAACTCAATGTTTCTTTGAGATGGAAAGTTGAGAAATACAAGTGAGTCACTTCATCAAATATGAGGAAGCGTCTTGACCTCATTCTGAGTTGTTGGGGTGGAAGCTGCAGCTGCAGACTGTTGTTGATTCTTCTCAGCTGCTCTGTAACACAGTGATGAAGAGTGCAGCCACTCTTGTTGTGGTCCCAAACATTTTCTGCACAGTTCACAAGCAGCGGTACTTCATCCGTCAACTCTGTGTGTGTGTGTGTGTGTGTGTGTGTGCGTGCGTGTGCGTGTGCGTGTGCGTGTGCGTGTGTGTGGCATATGCTTCGTGTCTATCGGCAGGTTGCTGGAAAGAAATACACCCTGTGGGACGACTTCCTCGTTGAGGGCAGACGCAACGGTCAGCAGGAAATGACCTTGGGAAATCTTCTCCAGCATATCCAGGTACGGCCTCCTTATTCCTCTCAGCGAGGAAACACGCTCTCTTCACACTCGCTGGCACCGTGTGCATATTTTATGCATGTTTTTTTTTAATCCTAAACCTGCTCACCTTCCTCCAGTGCACAATAGCCATTGTTTTAAATGATTACACCTACCAGTCACTTCAGGACTCTTTTCCACCATCCTGGTGGAAGATCATGTTGTTGTTGAACCTTCGGTGCTCTTCGGATGGCCGGACAATGTCTGGAATGTTTTTCTGAAATACCTTTACAGCTTACGTGTTTATGTCCCTTCTCCTTTTAAGAAAAACAGAATATGGTGCAAATAGATGCTTTTGTAACCCTAACAGGGGCCGAGAGGCTCAAACTAAATAGTATCATTGGTATACAGGTCAGATGGAGGGTAACACTAAATAAATTGACAAGTGCTCTTATTTGCTACAGGTTTTGTTTGACCTTTGACTGCCCAGGTTGCCCGGTTTGTTTGTGGAGGCCACAGTTGTTTGAGGTCACAGGTCATCGCCAGACCTTTAGCTGTCTTTGTAGACGTTCACTGCATGCAGGCAATACTCCATCTTCATTTCCTTTCTATGCTGTTAATTTTGGTCATAATGCAAATTGATTTATTTGTTTATTGCAGGAAAAACATGGATTGAATGTCTCACGTCTGTTCTACGGAGCCGCTATGTTGTTCGATGGTCAAGAGGAGAGGCTCCAGCAGAGGTACGTCCACTTAAGACAAAGATACAGTGCCATTTCACAAACGCTTGGCTATGCATGTCACACAACGCCGCACACCCAAAACAATCAGAGTGAGCACCCTCCCTTTGTTTTTCTAAAATCTAATGGCAGGATGAGGTGTTTCCTCTGAGCCAGCGAGGAGAGACGCCTGTTGAAACGCACACTCATGCATCACTGAACACTGATGAGTGAGAATACTCCTCAGGTTTCTTCCTCCTTTGTGGTGGACGTGTTAAAGGGTTGAATTAGTGGAAACCTTATTCTGTACCTGCGGAGCCAGCTGCCTCTTCAATATTGCAGAGCATTAAAGTCCATCAGCACCAGGGTGCTTGAAATGAATCAGCTGTCTCGTGATGAGAACTTATCTTATCAGTTGAGAGTGGACTAATTTATAATTATTATTGTCCTAAATACTTTGGTGAGGTCTCGTCATTAGAGCAAAATGTGTGCATGTGCGTCGCTGCCTTTGAAGCTCGCGTCTCTTGATAGCTGGTGGGGGTGCTGTGGTTAGATTAAGCTGCTGGGGTACAGAGGGGCTGGCAACATGGACAGCAGGCCCTGCATGACAAATGCCCCCTCCAGAAGTCACATCCTGTGCTGTCGCCCTCCGCCTAGCTTCCTGTTTTGGACCTCTGCAGGGGGAACTAAAACCGTATTCACATAGAGGAGATAAAAACAGAACAACAGGCGTTAATGATTATATTGTAGGTGTTGTTGTTGCTAATAAGAAAAAAAACAAGTGGGGAAAGGCTGTTAACAGTATTTATTTCCCTTGTTGACAATAAGACACCTTCTAATAACATTTAAAGAAGGTTTGTAAATTGTTTACTTATTTGCTTTTATTCTTAGCTGGTGAACAATTATGATTTCTTTGTGTATATCATGTGATCTGACGTGTTGCAGGGTGTCTGATGTGGTGAGGATGGTAACCAAGGCAGACATCCCTCCACACAGGAAGGTGCTGGAGCTGATCCCCTCGCTTGCTGAAGACGAAGACTGCGAGTCGGTGCCACCTATCAGATACGTCCTATAGGTTGTTGTGCATGTCAGCATCTCTTAATCTGTTCCAATCCGCAAATCTGAGTAACTGGACTGGTGATGGTTTCATGGTTAATCATGTGGGGATGTAACAAGGATAATTCCAGGGTCTGATCTTCTGTCCCACCCCTACCAGGTACATATTCACCTCTGTATTGTAATGTATGAGAAGAATCTTGAAAATGTAATTAATGTAATGAACATGCATCGATTTGCTCTTTTGCTTTTGAGTTACATGTCAACTGTCTTTGGAGAGGTCAGATAGGAGGTGTAGATGCTTGCCAAGGCATATGGATTAGATGACCCGGTACTGCTGGACTGGATTCAAGGTCTAACTCAGCTCAGACTATGAAGGAGTGCAGGCAGAACAGGCAGTTGGCACAGCAGTTACAGTGCTTCAACTATTGGAGGTTCTCTGCCATCTGGACACAGCTGTCTCATGTAAATCCCCCTCCGAGCACATGTGCGCCCCACTCCCCTCCCTGAAGACGCTGTGAGCTGCTCGGTTGGAGAAGCTGGACTCCTCTACAAGGCCTCAGATGTGCCTGCTCTGCCTTTTCCACAACCTCCGAGTTTCACTTGACAAGCTCACACAGTTTTAACAATCTTTGCTTCCTCAGATTGTTGTTTTGAATCATGCAAACTCTTCTCTGTGATTATCACTGCGACTGCTCGGAGGTTCTGTTTGTACAATAAATATGTCTGTGAGGAACTATGTGATATCTGTGTACTTCACTAAGAGCCTTTAGTTCCTCTGCCATCATTAAGTGGTTCCTTTCACAAACCTACTTCACAATGATGACCCACTTAGTTTTGGAGTACAAAGCTTTATCATGTTTTTCTAAATTAGTTCATTTTAAAACACACTTTTAAAAGCCTGTGTGGCCGTTGGCAATGACAACAGCCTGAGACACCGATCTCATAATGAATCAAGAAAAGGTTCAAAATCGTGATTTACACAATAAAAGCTGTTTTTAATATCAAACATTGATAAAAACATATGCAGCAGATCAATTTACTCATTAAATAAAAAAAAACATTCCGAACGACATTGTTAAAAAAACGATGATGACATTAGAGTCATCTTATTAAGTTTGTATCAGTTAGTCCGTCGTTTCAGCCTCAAATGTATCCGATTATGTCATTGCATATGATGGGTTGCCGGCTGCCTGTCTTCATGAGGGCAGTGAACCGGTGGAAGTCTGTGTCCTGTTCATGCAAGCCTGTGTGGGATTGGTGGAAGAAAGGTTTGGGAGCCTGCACTCCCACCGGGCAGGACATCCGTTTCGTCGCCTCTGCAGCCCTGCTGACCCTCGTGGGGTCTGCGGGCCTCTGCCTCACCTCCACACCTTTAGACATCCCTGCCAGTTTCCGGCGCATGTTGACCAAAATATCTTTGGCGAGACGCCGACCTGCGCTGGTCTTTAGTTCTGCAGGTTCCGGACACTCTGGTAGGTCCATCCAGTTCTTTATTAGGTCAGCGAAGCTGTTGTCCCCAAGGACCAGGGGCTGTCTGTTCCTGCTGCGGCTCAGCAGTGATGTTGCCCAGTCCTCTGGGTCACTGGCCTCAAATGAGGTCCAGCGCTCTAAGCAAGCGTCCGAGGTAGATTTGGGACGGATCCGACCAGATGGTCCCCGGTTTGTGCGGAGGCAAGCAGACGAGGAAACTCTCACATTTCTCGTCCTCCTTAGGACCACACCTTCATCCTTCCAAGAGGCCTCCGAGTAACCCGAGTCAAAGTCCAAACTCTTTTCACTGCTGGGGGAGCCTTGTGCCAACCGCTCGTGCGCCTGTCGATCTTCCTCCTCCTCCTGGGGGCTGGCCAGACAGCAGGCAGAGTCGTAAGTGCTGGCCTCACTGGCCTCGGATACACGTAGACCAGAGAGTCTTTCCTGCTGTGCCCTCTGTTTGCAAAGCCTTGTCACGGCAAAGGATCGAACACACGGTTCACTCAGTGGCCTCGGCCTGCTTATCTGCTTCAAGTCATGCAAGGATCTCATCATGTACTGCATTTGGTCCTGGAAGCAGTCAGTGGAGTTTCCTAGACACAGCTGAACAACGAGACAGAGAAGAACACTTAGAGTTGCATTCACAATTTAGATGAAATCTATTTTAAATAAACTCTACACCTCCTCAAATAAAAAAGAGAAGTTGGATCATTGCAGCAGTGAACAGAGCTACGAGGCTCTCCTCCAACATATCCCGTCATGCCCCGACTGGTCAAGCTGAGGCTTGAACAGTTCCTTGTATTATTTCTAGAACTGGGCCAATGCGATTTTTAGCAGCTGAGATCACTCGACTTCGTGACCGTATAACAAGAAAAGCATTCCAGGCAAACCTCAGAGCAGCTTTATGGAGACAATCCCATGCAGTATGAAAGAAATTAGAACAGGATGCACGTTTTTAAGCAGGGAAAACTGTCCCTGCTTCCTCAAGCTGGAAGGGAAGTTTGAAAAAAAGTGGAGCTAATTCGACGAGGAGCTCAAAGCTACGGGTCCTTTGGGGAAACTTCCAGCCTACAGGATGTTGACTGGTTTCTATTATGACTCTGAAGGAAATGACTAACACCCTGGATTTACTCTCAATCATGAATCACACTATCATCCAGTCATCGAATGAACTGAAATGAGTCGAATCCAATTAATTAACTATGTAATCTAGTTGAAGTGAAATTAGAAGATAGCCCCATTTAATCGAGACTTCCTTTGGCGGAGAGCAGAAAAGTTTCCGTGGAATAATAAGTAGCTCAACAGCTCTGCTGTGTTTCAGTTATTAACGTATTCTTGCTGAATGTGTCCGTCCTGCCGGGCTCCAGCTTCGAGCAGTAAGGACAACACAATGACATGATGTTATCACAGCTGTGGGTGCTGAACCATTTGGCCCCTGGGGGAGACTAATGTCACATACAGAGACATCCTCAGTGGGACTCTGTGGTCAGTGTGGACCATTTAAAATGCCCTGTTCTACTTGGCTGCCTTCACACAACAGAGATTTTTCTTTCACCCAGTTTACTTTCAGCGAGGACAGTTTGTGTTTGAATTGACTGTTACACACAAGCTGTCCAAAAGATTTAAATGAATGTACAAATGGAAAACATTGAGAAACACAGTACAAAACAATGTACTGCACAGGGCTGTGCTTTATCGTGCTGTGCATGATATATCTTCCCAAAATAAGAAATACTCCTATCAACAGTATTGTGCTGCTATAAGTATATTTGCACAGTTACTGTATAAAAGAAAAGTGTTTTTACAACATGTCCAATAGTTTTTCTTGTGGTTGGATGCACAGCTCTCAAGACTGCAAGCTGATGTGACTTGTAGCAAACAAAAGATAGTATGGTACTATTTCCATACCACTGTTGTTATCTTCACAGCAAGAAATACCATGAAGTATCGTGATATAGTTTTAATCTTATTTACCCACTTCGAACACTGGATTGCTAAGAACACAGGATATCTATCAATCTTTTATAATCACAATCACGTTTCTGAAGTGCATTGACAAAATGCTCCTAATTTAGTAAAATATGAAGGAATAACTTACCATTGGTCTTAAGTGTCTCCAGTGAAGTTAAAATTCCTGATTGTTTTTCCTGCAATAAAGAAAAGAATAATGAGCATGTCTCGCTATTGCTGCACTTTCTAAGACATAATTACAACAGCAACAATTCCAACCTTTGCATTTGGTGCAGAATGACTTCCAGCAGAGTCAACAGCTCAACTCCAGAGGTGTCGTCGGGGGTGATGCGGCTCCTCACTGACACCCACTTCTGATTCTCTGAAGGTTTGTCAGCACACTTTGACGATGCGAAGTTTTCCGCTGCAGCCAATCAGCGCAGCGCATCCAAAGACTCAACCAATGACGAGCCGCCTGAAACCAGAAACCTGCCTGATGAAATTATTCGGACTGTAACCGAATTGTCTTGCTGGCCTGCCGAGAGTCCACATACTGAGGTGTGATCATTAACACATGTTTTATTTGAGAGTAGAGGTCCTCCCCAACCATTAAACATCCAATTTGATCATTTAGTTGCCAGACACTAAATGATGCGACATGCTACGAATTAATTTATTAACTTTTTTATAAATCCCAACTCTTCATTATACTTTTATACTAATGCATAAATCGACACCTAAAAAACTCGCCTTGCTGTGCAGTGATGAGCTGACTGACTTAAAAAAAATCTGCATGTCGCCCCCTTGTGGATCTTTGTAGCATCACAGCACCTCATATTTCAGCATTCTTCATTGTCCCTGAATACAAACCTTTTCACACCCCTTTCTGAGGTCTGCATCTCTTGTATTGTGCCAATGCATGAGGTCCTTTCACCATTCTTTTCTTAATGGCTGGAAATGCATATAAGCTGAAGACTGCATGTGGATTTCTCGTTGCACCTCCAGCAGCTCACCTCACTGGATGCAGAGCACACTTTGTATTTTAATTCAGTTAGTGGGAGAAGAAGTTCTCAGGTCTTTTATCCAAGTAAAATACAAACTATTTATGGCTACAACCAGTACGATGGTGACGCATCAATGCAGAAGTCTTGTAGTAAAACAAAAGTCCAGATAAGGAGGGACACAATATGCAACACACAACAGTGCAAAAAAAAAAATAAAGAACCACAAGACCAAACTTTAATTTACATTTACCTTTATATAAGTGAACAAGTATCATCCATTTGTCTCAGTGTGTCGTGGTGCGTCTCAAATCGTGGGTTATGTGAACTGAAGTGGAGTAGAAATAGCCCTAATTCACACTATGAAGATAGCATGTCTCTATAGAACACATGTAAACAGATATCAAGGCACAAACATATGTAAAAAGACTTGGAATGAAACTAATCGTACGGAACCATCTATGTTAGGATAACAGACATGACTACTTGCAAAAACATCTTGCAGGTATGTTTAAAAGTGACACATCATTTTTTTGTTTTGTTTCTTTAAGAGGAATGTTTGTGGGTTACAGGTTAATCTATGGACAGTCATGCAGAACGATGCACTATTGTACAACTGTGAGTATTCATTCGGTGTAAACATTGTCCAAACAGCATTTCCCTTCATCGGTTTCCATTCGCCATGCGTGTTTGTGTTCTTCGAAAAAATAAGCTCTGTGCAAACCTTTCATAAAATGCCGGCGTTAGTTAACACAAGTTAATGTGAGACCCGTCAGATCAAATAAACCATGTATGCAGGGGTTCTCAAACTAACATATGAAACATACTGTTCATTTGGTGTTTTCTTTTGCTAATCAATTAGGATGTATTTCACTCTTCCAACAATTATTTTCAACTTAGGTTTGTGGGATATTATAATTTATGTAATGTAACATCCAATATAAAAACTGCTATTCTATGGTGAGTGCCATTGATTGTTAGGTTCTTTTCCAATTTCGGGGTTCAGATATTTATTAACAGGCACTCAGCATGAATAGTGAAACAGCTCCTGATCACGAGCAATAAGAAATATATATATAAAAAACATTAGACAGAGAATGGGATGGTTGCAAATAAGTGATTGTTGAATTTCTTTTAGGGTTCCCCTCCAGGAATTAAGTCTCTTATGGTTTTCATTATGAAAAGCAGTCTTCATCACATGGCTGTTGCAGTCCTTCATGCAGTCTGTGTGTGCCGGGCCTTCTCCTGCATGAAAAGAGAGATGACAAACACGTTTAGTCAAGTACTCGGTCAGACTTTTGTTGTTGTTGTTTCCTAATTTATTCTGCTGAACACGGCCCCGACCACGGTAGAACACAACAGGTTGCACAGGAATAAAGGTTGGGTTCACACTAAAACCAAAAGAAGAAGTTTGTGGTTGTTTGCAGAAGTGAGAAGGGTTTTATTTACTTGAGATGTCTGATGAACATCCCAGTAAGACCATGTGAAAAGCTACACCTGGGTCCATGACACGAGTCGGTGGGTGGTGTGAGGAACAGGGCGTTTGCAGTTTACACTGATATTGGGTTGATGTAGTGTGATACAGACACTAGCCCGTAAATTTAATACTGAATCTGATGGAAGCCAAACACTGCAGTTAATGATCTAAAAAGGCTCGTGGAACCATATTAGAACCATTATATTAATGCTTATGTTATGTTCTTTGTGAATATATGAAGTGTCAGATGTTCCAGTTCTTATATATTGAGTAAGATGATAAACAAGCCACCTAATTGACACAAAGGTTGTCCCTGATAAGACTTTACTGGAGGTCCACTAACGTCCTACCTTTAGAAAAGACCACAGTCTTTCAGGTTGTTCTTGATAATGACGTCGGTGACGGCGTCGAAGACAAACTGCACGTTCTTGGTGTCAGTGGCACAGGTGAAGTGGGTGTAGATCTCCTTGGTGTCCTTTTTCTTGTTCAGGTCCTCAAACTTGGTCTGAATGTAACTAGCTGCCTCGTCGAACTTGTTGGCTCCTGGGAAGCAGCAGTTTGGAAATACGTTATTTCTATATAATATATTATTGAACAGATGGATGATGTTGTGTGTGTGATCCGTCTGTGAGCCACGATTCTCCAACACACAACTCACACAGAAACCTGTTTGTGGTTGTACAGCGGATGTTTATTAAAGAGACCTGCTGTTCTCTGGTGCAGTGTGGCCACATTATTTGACTGTGTACCTGTATACTCCGGGAAGCAGATGGTGAGGGGGCTGCGAGTAATCTTCTCCTCAAACAGATCCTTCTTGTTGAGGAAGAGGATGATGGAGGTCTCAGTGAACCATTTGTTGTTGCAGATGGAGTCGAACAGCTTCATGCTTTCATGCATTCGATTCTAAAGAGAGGCAACATTAGTCATGTTCTCCACCAGGGCTTCACCAGGGGACAGTGTTGCTCAACATTTTAAATGTGAGGATAAAGCAGTGCAGTGGAGCTTCTTAAAATCCTCTTCTGACCAGGGGTATCTTTTAAAACTGTAGCCTATGCAGTAATTTAATTTAAATTATTATAGAGTAATCTTTATGGATCATAAACAAATTGGTTTAACAGTAAAAAGCATCATTAAAGGAGATTGAACCAATTTGACCAGCTGTTATTAAGACATAACAAGGAGGGAAGCTGATGTTAAAGGTCTTATAATGACTTGTAATTTAATCTTCTTAACTCCACCCTGCAAGGAGCTAAAGAGCAGATTTATGAAGACAGTAAAGTTCATCATCTCGACCGGACGATGATCCTTCCTTACCATCTCCTCATCCTCAGCCAGCACCAGGTCATATGCACTCAGAGCCACGCAGAAGATGATGGCGGTGACTCCTTCAAAACAGTGAATCCACTTCTTCCTCTCTGAGCGTTGGCCTCCCACATCAAACATTCTGCAAGGGAGACGATGCACAGGGGAACGTTGTCTTTGTGTGTGTGGTGGAGGAAGGAAGTCATTATGAAGGACAGTAATCTGAGGCTGACGGAGAACAAGGATGACGCTGAAGGAAGGGGAAAGTTTGGTGGACATTTTATCCCTCAACGGGATCGGTGAAGAGGAGGAGAGGTGTCTGTCAGATAAGTGATAAAAGACTGCAAGGTCACGGCGGGCTACAAGAGGAGAGTCTCTAGAGGGCTAACGGGGGGGCTGAGCACTGTGATGAGGCTGCTCGGGGTGTGAGCAAAATTCTAGTTAAGGGGAAATAAGTATACAAGACATCTAAGAGAACTGTTTGAGGATGCAGAGGACAAGAACAGTATCCTCAAATCACAACCTGTTTGGGGTTCGTAACCCCAAGGAGCTCCATCTCAACGGATCTAAATTAAGTAATTCTCCCTTATCTAAGTATTTCCTTTACATTCTTATGGCAAACGAGACAGAATGACTTTCTTCTTATTGATTTCCCTCATGTATTATTCAGGCCAAATATTGAGGCTGTGGCAGAGGGTAAATATCGGAGAGGTTATCAGGAAACAGGTCACGGCTCACACAGATCTGCTTAAAGCGGGCGCTCTCAAAAACAAATCTTAAAGGTCCGCCGAGAAGATTCTCAAGAAGACAAAGGTCATTTAAGGTCAATCAACAATATTCTACATGTGAGGTTAAAAAACAAGAGTCTCAGTACGCAGCAGTTTTCACTTCATGTTTCATCGCAGTTTGATTCCCGTCACCAGGATCACATGGACCGGTGGAGAACGGGCCAGGGAAGAAAACGTTACATTTTGAAGATGATTCAGGAATTGCGTTACGTTGTGGATTTGCATGCAAAATGTGGGGAATGGCGGGGGCTTGGGGGGGGGGGGCTATTGGCCTTGGGGGTCGTCTGTAAGTGCACTTGTGCTGGTTGTTGTGTCGTAATGTGTGTTGTCATCCCTGAGAGGGGCAGTGAACGAGCTGCACCGGTGTGAATCAAGGCATCATTATTCTCTTTCAGGTGTGTGGGTGGATAATATTTTTCAGTCCATTCCTCTTCCTAAATTCCAATTTTCACTGTGGACTTTTCTTCCACTGGTCATTTTGAACAGGCCATTTTAGATTTAGGTCGACGCTACTGGCTGATGGGTGAACCTGCGTACATGCGCCGTCATGTCTGACTCAGACAGGACGGCTCTTTTTCTTTCTGATTCTGCAAAGACCCGTCGTACCCTGCAGTTGATTCACAGAATGCAGCTGGGAAAAAATAAAGATGAAGGGTCGCAGGAAGTGATTGGTCCAAACCAAAGCAGAGCAGCTTCACACAGCCAGTGGAGCCATCGGACTCACAGGGGAGAAAACAGACACTTCATGTGGCAACGATGTCGGACAGTTTAAACAAATAGTACATAAAAGTAAAATTGGCTTGTTATGATTCTGTCTGGATCCATACTGGAGTCTGGACTTTGAGGGTGACCAGTTTATGGGGGTTAAAGGCACAGTACGTCATTTCTGCTTCTAGGGGTGTTTCGATAAAAAAGCATTACAAAAGACGTGAAGGCCGAGGATTGTTGCCTCATTGTCTCTCTGTTCAGATCTACAGGCTAATAGTGAAGGCATCATCTAAACACTGTGGTTTCCAAAAGCCTTTTAGAACAGAATGCTGCTGCTCGCTGCCGTGTAACGGTGCGTTCATGAGGAACTGGGAAGTGGGAAAGTTCAAACCTATGAGTGGGGAGAATAAACTGAACACCTGTCAAACTGTGAGAAGTAGGGATGATATCACATCGACAGACAGTCAATTGTGGCGCTCTGTTACCTTGTTTTAACATTGTTGGAATAATTAAGGATCATTTAGTACAAAACTCAATACACATTGCTGTAGTCATTCTACCTCAGTGGTTCGACCATTCATATCTTTAAAGGTCAAACCACTGAGGTTTCTATAAAAAGGGAGATTATATCTCCTGTTACAATTACAGACACACTGTCCCAATGTAATATATCTCTTACATAAGGGTCCTTGGATGTTTCTGCTTCAGCACAGGTCCATTTACCAGATTTTTAACCACTATACTGCTTGTACATCCTATATTAAGAGATATAATGTGTCTATACTTCCATTAGTATCCCACACAAGTGCTCAGGCGAGATCAGCGCATATTTTATGTAAGACTTACTGCACCATGGAGGATATACTGAAATACTAGCGCTAAATATAACTCTGGGTTTACTGAGTGACAGTACGGTGGTCAGGATGTAATTTATTTACTCAGCCCTCAGCACGGTGATAATTCAACTTTTAATTGCAGATATAATTTGGCTTCTGAGTAGCTGAGTTGCTCATTTAAAGCCGGGAAGGTCAGTTACCTTTTGATGCAATTAATGTTGAGACCAAATTAAGTGGAGCAATTTCTGTTAAACTAGGTACAAGGCCAGCCTTCATTATGGTTTTGTCTTGAGTAGCTGAGCAGGACATTAGCGATGTGACGCCAGTTTGCACTATAAGTGAAAAAGAGCTTGGTGATTATGGAAATTCCTCTTGGTTGCATTGTACAGCACAAGATGGCTACAGGAAAACACAGAAATTAATAAATTCACATTAAAGGAAGTCGTGAAATTCGGCAAATGCAGAATCGGATGAGTGCTGAATCCTCACCCGCCCAACCCCCTTTAACTGGGGAACAGTGAACATTCTGAATTAAAAAAAATGTCTAGTGATTAATTCCTGGAGGACACTGCAGGATTATATTACCACTCAAGTCCAATAAACCCTCTGAGTATGAGTGTATTTCTATGCGAAGGTGCTCTGGACTCATTAAAGCGCTTGTTCTTTGAGAAGGGGGAAGGTGGAATTGGAAGTCTACTTGCTTCCAGATTACCTCGCAGTACGATCAGTGCTATATGGCCTTACTTGAAGTGCAGATCCTTGAAAGTGAAGTGTGTCTCCACAATTCCGGTGGTCTTGACCCGGGTTCGCAGCACGTCCTGCTGGGTGGGGATGTAATCTGTTTTAGCTATCCTCTCCAGGTCATTCAGGTAGCTATTGGAAAGGAAGACAAGAGAACAGCAGCGAGAGAACGTGACCAAGAGTCCAAGGGAGAGAGATAAAACACGAGCAGGCTGGACGACAAAACATGTCACTTCCCCACCATAATATTCCTCCCTTATATCTGAGGGGGGCAAATATTTTCTGTGGTTGTTTGTGAAGCTTTAACACTGTTGATTTGCATAGAGGTGAAATATGATAACTGTGTTTGAGTATCGTCAGTGTTGGTTGTTGTCGTAAAGGTTTTTCAGTGGCGCATTGCAGACTTTAAAACACAGGGTGAGCTCGTATCTCAGGGATTTAGGCAGAACTCTTGTCCTGCACGCTGCCCATGCATATAATTATTTCTCTTCAACAGCTGCATCACAATTTATTTGATCCATTGAAATATATAATCCTTAAGAAATCAATAAGTATGATCAGTCTTGTTTGACCTCGCCTTCAAAACTTGTCCTTCTTTCCTACAATCCTCTTTTCTCTTTTTCTGTTTTTCTGACAGACTGTCGGTCAGTAGGGGAGCGTGATGCCATCTTCACCCTGCTTGCTACAGCCTGCCACACTTACACCAGCACTGCATTATCATCGATCGCCAGCTGGGTGCTTCAGTCCCCCAGCCAACCTTTGCTCACAGACAGAGAGAAATATTTTTAGCATTTCAGCCACAAAGATAATTAATGTGTTTGACCTCCATAGGATAAGAATCGTTAGCGAGCCTACGAAAATGTGACTTATTGAATGGAAAAAGTTGTATTACACAAAGCAATTGAAAATACGCACATTATAACCTGAATACATACATTTACATTTTATACACAGATTATTAACTTCACATCTGCTAATGGCAAGCAAACTAACAACTGGTCTTATACTCAGTTACACTCTCTTACTTCAGTGAATGAGTAGCTGGGATGACTAACAAGCCCAACACCCAACAGTGGTGTATTTAAACCGTATATTTGCATGTATAGGCTACTTTAAAGAGTCTATAGTTGGTAAATGTAGGTGCTGCAACGAGCTATTCTGTCTATTTAGAAAAAAAACGCCTTTCTCACTTTTAAATTAGACATGACATCACAGAAAGTTCAGATGTCCCAGTTTTCCACCAGCACTTAAACACATCATGCATTTGTGGCTCTGTCAGGAGCTGGAGCCTCAACCGTTCAACCCTCAGTTGCTCTGCTTATTGGGTTACAATGTTAAAGAATCAAACCCAGAGAGGGACAAATAATCACATAATGGAAGTTATTGGACGATATCTCCAGTCTCCATTGCTCCCTGGAGAAGTCTAAGACAGCTTTTCCACTGCAGAGCCTATGAAAGAGGCACATCATTGAGCCATTTAACAGGTTTCTATGGGGTTCTCACTTGGTTGCATTTACATTTATAGTGCTGTCCCGTATACGCAGCAGCAGATTGCATATTGATTGAAGTACAAGTAGAAGAGGATATGGAGGGACAGCATTGGTAATGGTGGCCTGAATATTCCAAAAGTGAATAGAAAATCATGGATTTATTTAAACCTGCACCTCACTGGAAGCTATTCATTCGGTGAGTTATTATAGAAATACAAATGTGTTTGTTCGACTCCTAAGTGGCATCACAGCAAAGAATAAGAGCACACATTTACACTCACTATGCTGCAGAGTCATTGAGTTGGTATTCTCTTGACCGTGTGAAGCAACTCTGTATGCCGCTGTCCGCCCACAGCCGTCGGACCACGTTGGCCAGGTCGTCAGGAAGAATGCCCTGTTCTTCAGCAGCTGCAGAGAGGGCAAAGAGCTGCTGGGCATCATCCTGCAGGGGACAAGGGGGACAAAGATTAGGAGTAATTATAGTATTACTGCCAATACACACTTGAAAGCAATTCAGGACACAAATAACGGGTTTGTCAGTAAGAGGTCTATGAAGTATAATATAACACACTAACGATGAAAGAAAGGAAAGAGAAGAAAACTGATTTCATATTACAGTAACACAATATGAAGTAGAGCAAATACACAAATAACACAACCGATCCAACAATAATTTTGCGAAAGAAGTTTATTAATGTCTTAAGTACTGCCATGGCAGCATGATATATAAGCAATATAATTTGAAGAAGATATGAGTGAATCCTATGATGAATGTGGGCTGAGCTCATCAAAGATATGGGATATAAATAGTATGACTCAAAGAAACCGCGTGTAGGAGAGTTATTACTGACTGTGGTGATTACCTTCTGTTTGCCACATTGCTCATGTCCATGAATTCTCTTTTTTTCTGGTTAACATGAAGAAAGAAAACCGTCCTTGAAATGTGCTCGTATTGAGCGAAATGATAAAATAAGTGTCTTGCGCGTGCATTTCCATGTGTCAGCATAACAGTGGGTCTAGTTTACGAGTGGCGAAGCGAAGCATGTAAAGATTGTGACAGATTGTTTATAGAATATTGAAACCATTAAAACAATCGGATGAATGGAGAGGAGAAGATGTTAGTTTCACTGAGGATGTTGTCTGGCTGCAGGAGGGGCGGTACGATGCAGAAAGGATTCACTGTGAAGAATGCATTATGCATATTATGTAATCACATTACTGCATATATTTGAACAATTAAGGCAAATGCATGTCTCATTCTGCGTCTATGCTTCTTGTGGATATAATGTGAGTATTGTCAAGGTTAATATTTTTCATTAAATTTAACCCTCAGCCGATATATTTACTCTGTTCTTGTGGAGGATTCTGAGCCAGATATAATCCAGTATTTCTGGGCATGCATGGATACTTTATTTTTCAGCAGTAAGTATAACTAATGAGCTTGCATGCAACCAATGACAGGCTTTGGAGGTTCAGCTGTTGGAAGTAATTTATACTGCTGTTATCTCTGAAACTGATACATTTGTTTAGCTTTACGTTCAGCCAAACCTAACAGAGAATAGCATGAATGATGTATAGTAGGTGTGCACATTTTGGTTTAATCTACATTTTTGTAGTTGTACTGTATGTGTGTGTGTATGTACTGAACGTGCACATGCATAATTAGTGTGTGGAGATTTCTGCAGTGGTGCTTTGTGCAAGTGCAGGCAGGCTAGCAGAATAATTGCCATGTGTCGGAGTCTGTAAGAGTATCATCACGTACGCAGCCATTTGACAGATCTGTCAGAGGGAAGAAAATAATCTATCCACCCGTCTCAAATGAGTCCTCACTTCTTCTATTACAGCTTCCCAGGGTGCCACAGGCTGGATCACTGCCTGAAGCTGTGACTTGTTAACGACGATGGTGGAGGATGTATTCACAGGTTTGTGGTTTTTGGCTGTCAGTCTTTATTTGAACAATCATCTCGGAGTCTGTATGTGATTTTGATGGATGAACTTCAGTATGTGAGTATGTGGTGATAGTTGGAGCTACACTTAATGGTTATTTTAATTAGTGATTAATGAAACTGTTTAGATATACAGAATAGATAGATATACAGGAAGCATATGGCAAACTAAATGCGCTGTTACAATATGTCCTGCAAGCAGATTTGAATCAATCCAATCCTCAAGGCCGCTGCTATAAAGCTCAAACTCCTTGTCTATTACAGGGACTGTTTCTCTGCTAAATGCAGAGTTTACACTGTGTTCTAGTTTCTGGTTCCAACAGCAGTTCAGCAACTGATATCAAGGCTGCTGGGAAAAGGTGAATGTTGGAAAGCAAATGATCTCACAATCGGTTGAAACACTGGCACAGCCTGGGAGTGTTATTGACGGAACGAGAGGATGGGAGAGACAGACGTGCTCTCGCCAGGAGCATCTCAGCCATGACATTATCTTTGTTCACCAGGTTACGCCGGAGTGTGCAAGTGAGCCAACAAAATGTATTTATTTCCAGAGATAATGTGCATTGCATGTAAGACAAGAGGAATATTCAAAGTACCGCATTGAGTCGTTGAACCAAATGTTAACCTTTGGGATTATAACTGAGAGCGTAAATCGCTGTTGATAAAACAGCCTGTGCTTTGTTGTGGTCCGTACATGACCCTGATTTGTTGAAGGACAAGTCAACATCAAATCCTACAGTCTTACACATGATTACAGCTGTCAGGCTTTATATTCTAACTCTTGTAAAACCACAGATTTTTCTAAAAATATCTGCTACCGTATGACATCTGCATGGGTGTACAGTATCACAGTATTTTTGTAATAATATATACAGAAATGCTACGCTAGGACGAATGCATGTTGTTTTTGTGTATTTGTGTGTCTTACCATTCTGCCGGGGCTGCTGTAGTCTACCTTGAGACTGGCCATGGCTTTAACGATGGCCATGATCGACTGGATGGTGTTGCTGTAAACGACTGCTCGGTACTGCTTACACTCATCTTCTGAGTAGCCGTCCTCATGGATGATCCTGTCAATAAGTAAAACGTGCAACATTTCTTAGTGTGCATTAAAATGGGAAATTATTATTTTTCAAAAATATTCCTGCATCTCTTCACTTTCATGGAACTCGCTCATTGATTTACAGTGTATTTTAGTAACATTTTACGATCCTTACCGTGGGTGTTAGCATGCTAACATTCGCTAATTAGCATTTCACACATCACACTCCTTACAGCAATATTTTGATCTTTCAGACAAGGCTTTGACAAGAGTGAATGTCTCTGAAGTAGCGTGTCATAGATGTTTTGTTAATGAGTCAAATGAGAGTTGAATTCAGGTTTAGCCGTGTGTTTTCTGCTCCTCCCGGATGAAAGTTGAACAAGTCAATCTTGACAATCTCGAAGTAATTCCGTACAGGTGAGTGACTCAGGCCATCATAGGCAAAGGGACGAGCTCATACCTAAACGAGAGTCAACTTCTGGCACATGGACGTAGTTCTGGGAGGAAAAGTCAGACATAGACCAGAAAAACTGACTGTAAGAGACAGTTTTTTTGTGTTTTACTAGTCCTGTAACATCACATTTGCGATCTTTCTCAGCTTAGTTTACTTTTCCACCAGTACAGACTACAAAACATAATAAGTAAAGCATTCCGTATCAGATGACGGTCTGTGTTATTGACAATTTTACAATTTTATTTTATATACGACCACTTCTGTATCAGCTCTGGAGTGAAATTGCTTGATGCGTTCAGCAGTGGGTTAATTCAAATGAAAATAAAAACAGTAATAGTTGTAGTAGTAATTAATCAAACACATAGTTGCCTGTCTTTTCCTAATTTCTCATCAGCTAAGATATGTTTACACAGGAAACGTCTTTGTGTTATGTTACAGGAGAGGTCGGTGTCGTGAGTGTTTTCTGTCTTGCAGGCTGATATATCCGTACGCCTGTGCGTGTTATTAACCTGGCTTCAAAAAGTGACAGACACTTCCTGTTCCAAGCTAATAAAAAATGGATTCAATGCCTGGCTTGCCCAGAGGAATGTGAATAATTAAGCCATTTTGGTCCCGTGTGTGTGTGTGTGTGAGACATTGTGTGTGTGTGTGTGTGTGTGAGACTGT
The DNA here is from genome assembly GCA_901007825.1 of Macroramphosus scolopax. Taxonomy (NCBI): domain Eukaryota; kingdom Metazoa; phylum Chordata; class Actinopteri; order Syngnathiformes; family Centriscidae; genus Macroramphosus; species Macroramphosus scolopax. The sequence goes on from CAAKHC010002360.1 coordinate 59,889, forward strand.
GTGTGTGTGTGTGTGACTCTGGTAACTATATTTATGGGATCTCAGCCTGCTATACTTCTGGGTTCCAAAGAGCTTTGAGGGTTCAGACATGGTTTCTGGGTTATCATTAGAGTTGTGATGACTAAGGTAAGGGTAAGTGGTTTGTGTTCTGCTCTGTATCTGCCTCACACACAGATCAGTAGCAACACTATGAGGCAGCAGAGATTCATCAGGTGTTCGTATTGTAGTGTTTTGTCTGGTTTACAGCTCCGGCTTTCCAAAATGCATGAAGATTTGAAATGATGTCTTATATCATCTAAAGCTGGCAGCATTTGATAACAATAAATATTTAATTGTGAGCTGCTGTAGCCCGATTGTTTCTAGGATATAAGGGCTCACATGTTGGGAAGCACTCATGTCTTTGTGGAGGAACCATTTGGGGGTTAAACAGGAAACACCAAGTATTAAACACGCAGTAAGATAAAGATGGATTTTGAAACTTACTTCATTTGCTTCACAATGGTACTCTTTCCCGACTCCCCAGCACCTGTTGGAACAGTAAAACATTAGACATACCAAAGGAACTACAAACGCCTGCTGCTGTTGCCTGTGTGAGGCGAATAAAGCTGAACTTTAGTTCTGCCTCTCCTTCGAAACACGAGCGACCCACTGATGACCTGCCAGTGACACAACAGTTTGTCCTTTGGGTTGTCTGGTTTATTTATGTTTCCATTTTTGCGGACGTGATATACAGATATACACAAAGAATTCCCCTACTCATATCAGTGTTTATTTTTCCCTCAGATAGAGGAAGGCTGCAGGGAGGAGAGGTGGTTTCATGGCTGAGTGCTTCACTGCAGTTGAAAAGAAGGTATTTTGATCGATTTTGGTATTAAATAGAATAAAATAGTCTTATTTCAGGGGCTGAAACCACCTGTTAGGTCTGATAACTGCAAAGAAAAGACCAAAAAATAAGTGAATAAAGAGCCCATGAATAATTACAAATCAAGCAAACCTATTTATATACTTCCCTTGTTATGTGCTTCCCTTGTGCTCTCAGGAGCAAGCCACCATGCACCGTCCCTTCACACCACCTTACCGAGGCCTGCCATCAAACATCAGTGCAGCCGGGAAGGCGGTGCAGGTGGGACCAGTGGTGCTCGGCCCTGCTGTCAACATTCATCATATTCACACATTTGCAATATCCAGCGTGAGAGGGTGGAGTGCCAAGCAGCGGCAGGAGGGGTGCGAAAGCAACGTCTGGGGCTTCGTCTACTGTCACACGAGCTGTCAGCCATGTCTCGCTGCTAGACTGGCATGAGGGCAGAGTGGCAGATGCATGTCGAGGTGTGTCTCAATACGATAAAAAAAAAACATTTGAACTGAATACAAATGATGATAATGTGTGTAAGTGAAAACTTTAAAACCAGTTTATACATAAGCAGACAATATAAATACAGCATCAGATTTATAGGTGCTTTCATAAAGAAGCTTAGTTTAATAATAAAAGCCGGCTGGTGGAATGAATATCAGTCTCACCGAGGACACACATGCATGGAGGTCACCTTCCAGACTCCCAAATAAAGCACATCCATTAATATTTCAAGCCCAAAGGGAGATGAACAATTGTGGGCAGCAGGGAAAAACTAAGACCGCATCCTCATTCTTCATGCTCAAGGTGTTTTTGGAGACATGTGCGTTATTATACAGCCGCAGGGAAAAACTGACATTTGATTTTACATTGTCAGGTCGTCGGCTCTGTGGACACAGGGAGGGCAAACAGTGGTGTAAAAACATCACTGTTCTTATTCATCTTCAGGGTTGAACTGTTCATTATGACGTTTAATAAGTATGCCTCTATGTAACATGTATTAGGATTTCCATAAATATGATTAAGAGTTGGACCAAGATTAGTAAGAAGTTACATTTTAGTTGATCAGCCGTAAGGTAGGAACTTTGTGATGCTCCAGTAAAGAAATGCTCCCACTGGCAGCTATAGTTATATGATCGGATTGTATTAAGGTCTAATATAATACATAGATGTTTAGTTTAGTTAGATTTTAGTTAATGTTGGAGTGCATGTCGGACCACATTTATCTGCCAAACACGACTTGAGTCAGATTAGAGTTAATGTCCCTGTCAGAAAACTGGCTGCTGTGTAGCCTCGTTAGAATTAACCAATTAATTATCATTAAATTATATTATTAATTAGAATTAACTCGATGATTAAACACAACAATCAACAATTAATAAAGAGATATGGACACCACAGCGGGTGCAAATAGCAATATAAGGCTTCATAACTTAATTACTACCTGGTCCTTTAATTGACATAGCTGACAATGAAAATAAAGGTAAATCATCAGGGGTTTGCTGCTCCGATTAATTAACTGGATGGATAACTGATTTCAGCAACTGCATCACAAGGAGGTCAAGTATTTACATGAATACATCTCAGAAACATGCGGCAGCAGAGAACATGAAATATTAATCAGTATATTTTATGATGACAGTTGTATCCACCTCACATGAAGCTCGGGGGTTCGACCCAGCTGGCGCCGCAGTGAGGACTGACCAGTGCTACAAGAACCCCTCTGTGTGCTGTGCTGGCGGAAAGAAACAAGCTCTTTCATTTAAGTTGTTACAGCAGCCTCCGACACAGACCCAGAATCACTTTCTGGAAATGAGAAGATGATGGCGCCTCCTCTTCTTCTTCCTCACACGACTCTTTATAGCTGTTTTCACGGAGCGCCAGAACTCACCACCAAGATAACAACATGAGCTGTAGCATGAAGATCCCGACGAGATCACCATCCCAACCAACACTCGTAAAGAGACTCTCATGTTACTTGCAACTCGGCCGCAGTCTCAGTCACTTACCGCTGATCATACAGAGTCTCTATTCAGGGACTAATGAGATAAACAACATTTTGGCAAACACACAAACATCCAAACATAAACTCGCAGCGGATATATCACATATCAACCAGCTGAACATCTTAGCTATACTTCCTGCATCATACAGTAATGTTTCCAATCAGTAACTTGCTTAGAATTTAATATCTTACATTTTTGGCTTCTCATTTGCGATGATGTGCTGAGTTTTGGGATGTCAGAGATACAAAATGTTGCAATGTCAACTTCTTTTTCTCATTTTCTAAAGGCCAAACAATAATTAAGCTAATGACTGACATAAGAATCCATAATGAAAATAATTAGCTCCTCCATTAGACACGTTTTGCTTTAAAACGGATGCCAAGTCATCGAAGGCCACATTGATGCATCTTGAGTGTGAGTGTGTGTTTGACTGTCTTAACTGGCAGCAACATTACACAGATCCATAATCTCTGGAAGTCAGTTTATCAGTTCTGAGTTGGCCGTGTTTGTGAGTGGAAAGACGGTGAGTGATCACGTCTTTGTTACTGCTCTAGTAACTTTTACAGTCGACGTGTAGATAGGAAGTGTCCAATCTGTGCTGGATGGATCGCTCCTCTGCAATTGTTACGGCCTTCTTGTCTTTTAATAAAAAGTAAAAGAGGTAATACGAATGTCAACATCCTTCCTCAGGTAAAAAATGGCTTCCTCTCACACTCACTTCTCTTTATCGGTCAGACAGGATCCTTCATCAGAACATAACGAAATAAGGTGACCAGAACAGAGAATGTCAACTAATCATTCTGACTACTTCCCCAGTTACTTTGCTGAGTGTGCAAGTAATCAGTAAAAAGACAAATTATGACACGCAATGAGAGCTTGTGGCCGGAGGTTTGGACATCACGTCGCCCTCTGTGCTTCCTGTTAATCTAGTTTTGAATTGATGTCTGTCGAATTGTAGCATTTCCTTCATCATATCCCAAAACGAAGATAGAAAATGAATTCAATATGATGTCATCTAATTACACAGGGCATGTTTATAGATTCATTTAAATCCAACTTCCCAGTTAAGACTTCTGTCAAGCACCTTACAGGTTTTTTCATACTGCATTCAGTGCAGACGAGCGTGTTGAAGCCTGCAGGGAACCAACCGAAAATAACCAATCGGAAGAAAAGAAAATCATCTGTCTCTCAGAAAACGAAGAGCGTCTTAGAACTTTTGACTTATTGGCTTTTTCTCTGGCTGCAGGCAAAACACTCGGCTCACTCTGGAACTAGACTCTTGTATGTAAGAAGCATCATTCTGATTCTGAAGATAAAAATGGCAAACCGAAAATGGTTGATATAGTTCACACTGGGCCAAAAAGGAGGACCGAACAAAAGACCGTTTAAGTTGTGCTGCTACCATGAAAACAGACATACCAGCAGGTTTATGATGAAACTTAATGCAGCTAAAGTGAAGAACTTCAGCAAATGAGGATTTTTTTTTGAGGGTACAACAAACAAACGCACACAGGAAAAACGCACATTTCACACTATTTGGAAAAATGCAACATCACCAACCAATTCCTCCTTTTTGGCAAAATATCACAACATCCTTCGGAGGTCATTAACCACAAGCAGTGTTTCAGTTTGCTGTGTCACAGCCGGCTGCGACAGCGGTTTCCCTGTGAAGACATGTAACACATCTCTGCACATGGCAGCGTTATAGGACATCTTCTGAGGAAGTGACCATGTGCCATGGGAGGATGACTCACTGGCCAGGCTGTGACACGATTCCTCCTTTGCTCTCACGCTGGCCGACCAACTAACCCCAGCCGATCGTGTCACGACTGCTCACATCCAACTGGCTTTTAAATGTTAACCTCCTCCGAGGGTTGATGACACTGAGCCAAATACACAACAATTATGCCTTTGCTATGTAAAGCCTCGTGCAGTCCAAACACAAGCAAAGGTGAAGTTTGAATGTGTCTTGATGACCAACAATCCAACCAGTTTAAGCTGGTCCTCTGGACTGGACCGGCAGAACCACCAAACAACCCTGCTCTAACGTCTAACAGGTGCAGCCTCTCTGCATGCTCTTGCACGAGAGTTCATATCCGTAAAGTTGAGCAAGACTCATCCAAGACACTCGTTTACAAGAGCAGCATAATGTTTTTGTTCCACCCACTCGGTTCCATTACGTTGCCCTCCGTCGGCAAGTTCACCCAGCCTGAAATCAAACCTTTCTCTGTTCTTCTTTTATTGACCGGAAGACAGCAGAAGGCTTTGAATTATTTCACGCAGCCACTCCGATACTTCATGTTCTCAGAGATAATGAAGCCCTACATCGGCTTACTGCAGATACTTCCTGCAAACCAGCAACATATGTGTTCTTCACTTACATAAACAGCAATAAAAGATGACTTGAACCGTGAGATTCAGTTTAAGTGTTACTGTTGAAGTGCACGTGCGATCATACAGGTATCCCTCCGCTGACGTACTACTGAACCTGGTTTACAGATTGTTGCACTACCCAACACAAAGTAGTTCCTATTTAACTTTCCTAAATGTATTGCTTTAACCAAAACATAGCAATATGCAGAGTGGAGAGCGATGAGGAATTTTACATGGCTGGATCCTGTGCAGTATGTTATCGCTCGGAGTGGAAAACTAGGTCATCAGCCTCGCAGGGAGCGGTAGAGCTCCACTGCTCTGCTCTGCAAAGAAGGATGCTTGCTGCATTGTGAGTGTGCAGCCAGTGTTAACAGTGTTTAATCCCTTGTTATGTGCGCTCACAAGCAGTCCCAACACATCTATGTGACCTGGATGCTTAATATATATAACAATTCTACATGAGGAATTGCTGTCGGCGTCTTAAAGCCACTGCGGGGAAAAAAAAAAAAAATCAATGCAGAACATTGTGTGTTGAGCAGTGAAGTGACTGGAAGCAAAATACCTTTTTATAGGTTCCGCTATCCAAATCAACAGATTCAGCTTGTACCAACGGAAGCAAAGCGGATGACGGATACAAGTGTGTTTTTTTTTCCGAGACGTGTCTCGTCTGGTACAGTCACTGAGAAAAAAAGACTTCTAAAGAGGGAAAACAACAGCGAGACACTTGGAAGCTCCTTGTTTATAGGGAAACATCTTAAGCGAGGCGTCTGGGGCACACAGATCCACAGCAAACAGAGTACAGACGGACGTGTCTGTGGCTCGACATGCATATACAGTGTGTACGCACTGGAATCAATCACTGTTCCCCGGAGACGAAGACTGAGCTCATATGAACATTTACTTCTAATCCTTTTAGACCTCAGTGCATCTTTCACCACTATTGATCTAGTGTTGAATTGATGCCTGTAGGCACCAGGTCCTTTCCACCAGCACTGCTCCGGACTGGTTCATACACCTTCCAACATAATGTTCTCAGTCACCATTGGCGACTCATCATCCTCCTCCTCCTCCTCCTCCTCCTCCTCCTCCTCAGCGAACACACCACACGTGCCCGGCCACAAGACTGCATTGTTTATCTAATCCCTTTCTTTCTACACACTCCCCCGTGGTCGATTAAAACAACCAGCCAAACGCATCATTGTGTTGTTAGAAGCCAGCGATCCAACCAATCTTGACACTTTTAAGATTGATGCGGAGTGCTGCTGATATGTCTCAAAACATTTGACATCTCAGTCATATAATGTTTTACTTTTGTCATTTCTAGCAAAGAAGTGTAACTGATCATTCGTGTGGGCGGTTTTTCACAGTGATCTGAGTTTGGAGGAGGATAGTTATGAGTGGAGCTCTGTTCTGTTCTGTGTCTTCCATTTGGAATATATCGAAAATGTATTGTAATGTATCCCAGCATGCACATGAGGCCTCGTCACTCCAGTTTTGTTACTGCTGCACCGGTTTCCGGGCAGTTTAAGGAACATTGGAGACAGAAGTGTGGGGCCGTCAAGATCTCCATTCACTCGCGGGATCTATTAATATGATGTCATGTGACAGGCTGTCAGACGTATCATATATATAGACACTTCACTCATGTGCATTTAGTACAAAATCAATGTTCTCTGCCTTGTTAAAGGCCCTATTAATTACACTAATCAAGGGAAAGGGTATTGATCGCAGATAGCAACACTTGACATGCGCAGGCTGAAAAACGAATATCCTCACCAAGTTCAGTATAGATGAGTAAGAAGGTTTCGATGTTTCTGTTTGCAGCAGGAAACATGCAGTAGAAGGGAAACCCGTCCCTTTTATTAATGCAATAGATTAGTTTCCATAGAAAAATCTATGTATTTAACAAACAGAGAGCTTCTTCTCTGGAGCTCTTGATCTTAACACATGATCATTGTTGTCATTGAATAGCAGACCAGATATTTCTGTCATCGCAAACACTTGATTAAATCTGGCAGGGCGACTATTTGGACAAACATCTTAACTGTGTGTAATAGGCAGATCCTATTGCACTTAGTTTGACAGAGGTGGTGATATGTATGAGGTCATTCCTGCTTTACGTTTTCACTAGCTAGAAATGAAAAAGGTTTGTCGGCTCTGTGGCGCCGCTGTGCTACATAATAGTACGTTGTGAATCATTTTACTTTAATCAGAAAAGCTGCAGCTCCTGAGTTTTGGGTGTTGCAATTTTCAATTATATTACGATTACTTATTCAAACGTGCCGGAGCAGCTCAGTGGGAAATTCTGTCAAATAAAATGAAAAACAACTTACAAACCTAGAAAGCTGAACAAAGAGTGTAAACAAAGACATGATGGTGATAGCAAGGAGTGTGTGACACACAGCTTTACTAAAATCTCCTCTTATGTCTTCTAAACAATCGACTACGGCTGGAAAGTGATTGCCTACATATCAAACCAATCGCAGCGGGTGTTCGCCTGGCAGTCCTTCTGCTTACTCTCCCCTATATTTCTGCATACTATCAAATCAGCTTACGCACTCGCACTCACATCAACGAATAGACAAGACATCAGGGACCCCATAAAACCAGTAAGAATAATCAGGTTGTCAGGATGATTGAAGGTCAGTTTCACTGAATCAGTGGCACAAGTGCAGAGAGCAGACGCTTGATGTTTTCAAGTGCTAAGTCTCCTTCTTATTTACTTAAATGCTGTTTTTATAGCGTCGGCTGGTGAATGTGAAGGTGGCGATAGATGAACCGCGTGACTACTACAGCAGCTCTACCTTTCAGTCAGTGTCATTTATTAATCTCACCTTTGCATGTGAATGTGCACCTTCAAGGAGATGAATGGAATAATGAGCCCCTGTAGCCTTAAACCGCGTCTAAATGTGTGTACATGAAGGTCTGAGCAGGTAGAAGTGGTAGGGAAATGACGAAGGGCCTTGCTTGTTGAACTGCAACTGTGTTAGTTGACGTGCTTCCTTGCTGCACTGAATGACATCATAGTGTTTCAGTAGCAGATTTTCCTTTTGGGCTGTTTTTTCACTTCAGTTTGTTGTGTATTTGCAGGACTGTAGAGTTAATGGTAAAAAGAAAAGTCAGTCACAAAACTATCACGAATGTCATGAGGTCCAATCGAAAGTAAGAAAACTTGAAACTAATTGATCATCACTATCCATCTATTATTTCCTCTGTTGTATTACCAGACCGTGTGTGGCTGGTATTGTTTTCATCTGGTGTGTCTGCGGCGTGCATGGGTGTGTTCGCACATCACAGTGAAAGGTGTCATAAAACTTTACAGGCGTGCAGTTCAGATTAATATGAAGTGTGAGGATGGGCGTCATCCGACTCATGAGAGCTCAGTACTCATATAAGAATATAGTTATGACCACTGAGTATTAAAGGGCCAGAGGGTGAACTGCTGACCAGCATCACGACTGGCAGTCTTTTAGTTTTTTACAGATCCAACTCCAGTCGAGCTCTCCAGCCTCACAAACAGGAGAAATACAACACAATGAGGTCTCCCAGGTTCACATTTAAATGAACTGGAGCAATTAAAAACATGCATGCCTGTTTCATCAGGGACAGAGACGACAGTTCCTACAATTGCATGTTTGGACAAGTGCATTTCAAATAAACACCTTCTGACTACAGACTATCAGATGACTTCACCAACCAGCACATGCTCAGTCAGTGTTTGTCTGTCAGCACAATCTGCTTATCAGAAAGGACATTTAACAAGCTTAACGGGACATTTGCCTCATTTACTTCAAATTGCTTAACATCTTTTTTAGTTTATGGGTTTATTGTTTTAATTCTGCATTATATGTTGAAGGGAGGGTGAAACATATCGAGCCTTTTTGGTCAATTGTCTGTCTGGCTCGAGGTCCCGTCATTGTCTGTCCAGACCAATGTCAGGATAATTAATAGTTAAAGTCAAGTTGAAACATCTTTGAAATGTGGAAATATATGTAGTCAATCGTTTTATTCTTCATGACAGTAGGCTGTTTGTAGAATACACAATCAGTTATTTTAACATAATAAAAGAACAAACCTCGGCAACATTACCGTCTGTTCCCTTCGTTAATTCTTTACATACAGAACATCTCTTTAAATATCCTCCACCGGCAGTAAGTACCGACTTATTTCACATTCTAATGTGACAAAAAAGATTACTGCAAGTATTTTGGTGCCTGCTGTTTTAATCCAATAGAGTAAAAATGTACTGTATTCAGAGTATCATTTAGGATGAATATTACCATGGCAACCAAGTGAAGAGGAGTGGAGACAAGATTGGCCCACTGCTGAGCTGGAAGCTATTACACCAAATATTCCAATTAAATTCACCAAAGAATTCAACATTTTCAATACAACCCATGATGAGTTCTTTCAGATGCAAAAACATACACTTCAAAATCTTAAGACAGATAAAGGCCACAAAAATCAAGCTTCTTCAGGATAAACATTTGACATAGAGTTATATTCTTCCGTCGTCTTCACTACCGGATCAAAAACAACATTATTTGATGTATATCCATTCAATAATAGGATATAAAGACCTATTGAGTTTTAAATATCACTTGTACAATATTCTTGTAAAATTTTAATCAACGTTGTCATAGCAAAAAAAAGGACAACGATTCTATTGTATTATAAATACATCTTCCATTGGGTTTATTATAGCACGTTGCCTGCCTTGTTCACAGAAGACATTTTCACATGTCACAGGAGGAAGATGGAAAAAAAAAACTCAGTTGTGATTTCCTGGTTTTGTGCACGCTGGCTAACTGTCACAGTGTCAGGACTTCCTGAGACTTCCTGAGACTTCCTGAGTCAGTCACACTGGCGCTTTTCACACTACCATGACGCAAAATGACTTCTGTGAAAAACGCTGACTGCAGAGACCCCGGGTTTGTTTTTCAGTAGCAGCGTCCCGCTCCTCTTGATTGTGTGCGCCTATGACCACAATTAGTCACGTATGTGGGTGCGAAACCAGCGAGTGTCTCCTGCCGGCTGCTGCATTAGCAGCTCAACTCGTTTATTTTCAAGCACTGGTATAAAAATGCACCTCACCCCATCTAATGGATTTGTTGTTCTGTTGGCTGCCGTCTATAATTCCTCCTCCATGGGAACATATTCTGAGTATCTCCTCAGTCACATCACGGATGCTTTCACACATGTTGTACTAGGACAAGTGCAGGTGTAAATAATAAAAATAATGATGACATCATTACAGGTCAAGTGAAGTGTACTGTCCACACGGGCTCAGTCGAACGGCATCCCGGAACTCTTCATGGAACTTAGCACTCACATTTCCGGGTATAAATGATTAATATGAAAGAAAAAGATTGGAATTGATCCAATTTGGATGGAAGAATGTGTAACTGGGAACCGTGAAATGGCAACAACCGAGAAAAATTATAAAAGTAAGATTGCAAATTTGAGCGAGATTCAGTAAAAGCCGTCCTGGGAGGAGTCAAGTACAGCAGGTTAAAAAAATCAAACTGTGGTTTGTGATCGGGCATTTCAGTATTCTAGCATAAAAAAGGCGCATGCAGCACTTCACAGTGCTTTCATAGACTTCCCTTTGGGGCACAGGAATGTTGAAGTTGTGACTAGTTGTCCCACACGTGCATGAAAGCACTTCAATATCCTCCATCAAAGCACTTCTTCCTGGATAAAAGGTCTCTGCAGAACTCTCCAAGAATGGAGAGACCTGCTGCAGAAATAGTGGAAATAATGTTATTAGCTAAAGTGACTGAGTTGACCTGCATCACTGCACAGAAAAGTTCTGCAGGATGATGAGGTAAAAAAACACAAGACGGTCCACAAAAAGGTCTGTTGGGATCCATTCCAGAGTGTCGTCAGGCTATTAAAATAACAATCTGAGCCTGTCAGCAGCAAACACAAGCACTTCTAATGGAAACACTTTGACATGGACGATTGCCTGTTTGGATTAATTTGCAGGCATCTCCCCGATTGACAGTTAAAAAGATTCCTCCCTAGATATCGGACAAATTCCCAAAAAAATGTTGTTTATCTCAACCATTTAAGGCCCGAAAATACGAGCAAATTGGGTTTAAAAATACCAGGATTATCTTGTGACAAAGCTAATCCCCCGTTATCAGTGAGGAGTACATGAACATGGTGAACATTACGGCACTGATGAGCGGTAATGGTTTGGAAATTGAACGATGTCGCTTTCATAAACACGTTTACTTGATGGTTGCATTTGAGTTCGCTGCTTCTGCTGAATACAGCCATCAGAAACATTCTGGTTCAACCATCAGGGCATCGTCTCGCACAATTGGGAGCGTGTGACTGATATATGATCATCATGTACCTCATCAATGACCTGTCTCGCTCTCAAAGTCAGTTAACAAAGTGATTCATGAATACAGAAACATTTGTAGTGAGGTTCACAAATTAATTCTGATAACACTTAATGTTCCGCAATGACCTTTTAAGTGTTCTGACATTTTCTCAACAGCAATTACTTCAAGTCATCCGTTTTTAGAGATTAAATGTTTTAGCAATTATGCAGCCAACACGTCGTCATTCTCCAGTTGCAGCTTGAAATATTTTAAGATTTGCTGCTTCTCTTTGTGTTTATCAATTGTCAGTTCAGATAATCTTGATCATTTCAACCTTCTAGATATATGATCAGTCAGTTTGTTGCATCAAGCACCTCGAACATCAGCTGACTTTGGAGTCAAGTGTGATAATGTGGATGCAGGTCATAGTTTGATGAGCGCTGGTCCTACAAGGCCTCCTGACGAAGAGGGGTTGAGTACGATGTAAAAAAAGATGAGGAGGGAAGGAGATATAAGAAGCTTCCTAAATTATGAATGTGGCAGATAATGGAAATGTGATTGGAAAATAAAAGATGGAGAAGGATCAGATTTGTCATCTGCAAATAACAAAAGATGAGGATTGAGAGTGGATTTGGTGTATTCCTCAGGTACTGAGGGATTACATCGCTGTCACAGGAGAGGCATTTTGTAAATTACAAGCGAGCATTTCGTGCTCTTACATTATTACTAAGTGTAGTACATTTCTCCATTAATAAAAGCCTATTGTTTATGTCTTGCACTTCCCTTATTTGATCAAATTACAAGATTGAGTTTGAGCCATGGTCTTGCATTTAAAAAAATTGGTTTAACTTAACTTAACTTTTCTATTTGAGCCTATATTCTATTTAAACACTGAATTCCCTAAAGGCCAAACCTAACAGTCTCACAGGATCTCCTAACCCCCCTCACTTCTAACTTCATCAAGCAAACATAGTTGCAGTATCCTCTTCCTCATACAGCACGCAATATCTCAATTACATACCTCAAATCAGATTACATGTGTACTGTGAGAGCCGGAGGATGTCGGATTCTCCGTAAAACACCCAATATTCTCCGAGCATTGTTTACAGTTATATGCTAATACTGAAAAGGATATTTTCCTCCATATTTAACAGACATTGTACATTTCTATATGCACAAAAATCTCTCCAATAACTCTCTTTCTCTGAGCAGCTATAAAGGTGCATGTTGTATCCTAAATGTGACGAGTGAGTGAAGATTAATTTCATGCCAGCTCAGCACATAAAGTCATGAAGTGTTTATCTGTGAATTAGCGGTATGCACAAGAGACATGACTAACGGTCCATAAGTATATTCTCTCAGTTTGTGGGAAGTTGTCATCTCTGCATGGACGGTCTCACCCTGAACCGCTCTCTCCGTCATGAGAAGTGAGTCATGTCTATGAAGAACTATTATTATCGTCTCGCTGGTGTGGGAATTAGAGATAAGCTGCAGCGGACGCCGATTGCAGGGCGTTAAAAAGAAAAAAAAGAGTATATAAAATATAAGTATATGCTTCCTTACATGGGAAATGTGAGACACTGAAAAGAACCTGCCAATAGTCCTGCACCTTAAATAAACTTTAATACTAATTCCAGTCTGATTGTCATCATTGTATTCTGAAGTCTGTAATGTAACAGAGGAAAGCTATGACTCAGCCTGTAATTATTTATGATTGCAAGCAATTATGATATATAAACATGGAAAATGGTGTCCTCAATCAAGCTTTCTGACAGAATTGTGATCACATTGTTTATATGTGGTGAAGAGTATTAATGTCATGCTTAACTGCAGCCTTCCACATTCACTTGTCAGGCTGGAAATCATTGCAGTCCACTGAGAGCTAACTTCTCTCTGCACCTAAATCAGTCGCTGTACTTTGCCTTTGGCTGCATTGCTCTGCGTTCAGATTAGCGTCGCCACCGCTATGCATTCAGGATGTGAACGTCTCAGCTGGAACAGCAGCCTTCCGTCTTCAAAGCTCGTTCATTCCCTTTACTGCTATATGACAAATGGCTTTGACTTGCCTGCAACAAAAAAATCTGCCTCAATAAGCCTTTTCTGATCCCTATACCAATTTTCTTTTAAATTTCAATTTGACAACTTTTGCACTTTTACCAAGAAGCCCTCAGGGTCCTTTATCCTGGCCGTTAGACAACACGTGCCAGACAGTGCTTCAGCTAGTCGGGCTTCATCAGGGCAGTTCAACCCATGTTGTTTTTGGAGTTTATACTGTGATGGCACATCCAAATCCTCTATTGGACCATATAAGTCGTTTGACATACAGTACATGCACATTTCCTATACAGCCAATAAGCATGTTTCCTTTTGGACACTTCCCAACATAAAACTGTTTCAAAGGCATTTATAAATTCAGCAGATGTACATGATGAGCAGTCTAGATTTTTTTTTCCAGGGATGTTACTGTTCCTGGTTCAAGCATTAAGCTATGTGGTCAGTCACCCAGACAGCTCTGAAGTGTGCTGCAACACTAAGAGTGGGAATAAAGGAGTGTCCTAGGGTGCCGAAATATGGCTCCCCGGATCTGCCCAGCCAGATAGTGAAGCTCTTTAAAATTGGAAACAGCTTCAAATGTTCAACAACATGGGAACTGTGTTCTCTAACAGATTATGTGTCTGTTCTCAATCCCCACTGATACTCTGAGCTGTTGCATACCTGGAAATCAAATGCCTGAGGAGTAATTAGGTTGATTATGGCAATGACAGAACTCATTCAGTCTGCAAGAAATAAGCTGTAGAAGCCAAAGCCAATTAAAGTTTGATGCACCCCGTTCATGCTTCGGTTGTTCCGATCAAGTGACTCATCTTCCCTTTGCCAGAACAAATCTGTATCCTCTCATACCCAAATACAACCATTATATCTGTTACATCTCCTATGCTCAACCTTAAAGTAGGGAGTCAACAAGCAATAAACCTCCTGAATGTTCTCAGTGCTGTGACTAAACGGCCTCTTCGAACCCGCAGGAGGATCATATAAATAATCCCTTAAAGACAGAATTAGACCGAAGTACATCAACGGGGTTGAGAGTACGCCGATCTTACCCGGACACCTTTATGACCAAAAGGATCTTAAATATAATTGGGCGATAAAAATGCAAACTTTACATAAATACAAACAGAAGACAGACCTATTTTTACATTGGTAGTATGATTCATAAAACTCACGGTTAAAACGTAAGAACGTGCATTATTTTTTTCAGCCGTGGGTACACAAGGTCTGTTTTATAAATCTCTATGATTGTGTAATTGATGTCATGCCCCAACCAGCTCAGTTCCATATGAATCTCTGTTGACGACTATGAGTTCTTTAGACACGGCAAGGAAAAGGACAAAAGAGACAGAATGCAATTTTACAGATTGTGAAATTGTAACAATGGTTGGAGACGTTGAGACGAGGAGAGGTATTGTACTTGGCGTCTCTCCATCACGACCGCCAGTAACATGAAATGTGTTGGGTGGCTAAAAGGGACCGAAACCATCAGTTCATTTAGTTCTCAGTAAAAAGGAAGTAGTGTGACTTCAAATGAATTCAGGAGTGCGAGTCTCTCTCCAAACTAGAGGAGTGCATGCTTCCATTCATACATACAAGATCCTCTAAGAACTCCAAAGTGACCGTCACTGTAAAAATGTCTATAAAATAGATTTATAGGCCTGTACAAAATCATACGCTTATGATTAAATTGGATGTTTAGGACACTGAGTATATTGAAATAATGATGCAACAATAAAAATGTCTCGTAAATCCCCGCTTTTATGCCACTTCTCCACCCGCCTGCAGCCAAACACTCTGCAAATGCATGCTGTGAAGATTGTGTGAGGATACAATTTCTCTCTGAACACTCTTTTTTCATCAATGTCTGGCTTATGCATGTTTTTGCATTCGTACATCTGG
The DNA here is from genome assembly GCA_901007825.1 of Macroramphosus scolopax. Taxonomy (NCBI): domain Eukaryota; kingdom Metazoa; phylum Chordata; class Actinopteri; order Syngnathiformes; family Centriscidae; genus Macroramphosus; species Macroramphosus scolopax. Next base: position 75,404 of record CAAKHC010002360.1, read on the forward strand.
CTGTGCTAGACAGTTTCACAGATTATAGTAGAAGCGTAGTGCTGCAGCAGAAGCTCCGCTATGTGTGCTGGAGGAAAACGACGGACAGGGTGGGCTTCTTTAACACATGACGGAAGACATGATGACATTAAGTTGCAGAGAAAAGCAGAGGAGAGGAGAGCAGAGGGAGAACGGCAGATTCTCCTCCTGAGATTAGTTCAACAGTAATATATTGTATTAATTCAAATAAAGTAATTGTTAGCTTTCTATTTAACATAACATAGATGAGAAGAGCATCTGGAGGTCCTTGAAAAGTCTTAAATTGAAGTTCTAATCAGCATCCAAATTTTGAAAAGTGTAGGATCATATGTGACTGACCCTACAAGCTACTGTAGTTTTCCCTGAGGGAGGGCGTAGGTGAGTTGTTGCAATCTCCAGCCTGACCGCTAGATGTCACTAAATCCTACACACTGCTCCTTTAAGAAACCATGGGATTGGCACCTTGCAAAATATTTAGATTTTCTACGAGAGCACTCTGAAATACATCAGTGTAACTCTTCTTCTACATGCAAGTATGGATTACTTTTTCGCTGATTAGTTCAATCGGTCAGTTCTTGTTAGTAATCAAGAGGGAACTCTGAGTGCAGACAAACACCTGCCTCTCTTACTGATACTGGTTTATCAAAACTTAACAACTGGCCATCCTGCAGCTCCTGAACAATTAGCTGGATCCTGACCTCTATTAGCAGATTGTCACAGCAAGATGGCACACGTCCGACCCCAACCACCCCCCCAACCCACACACACCCCCGCACAAACACACACACACACACACACACACACACACACACACACACACACACACACACACACACACACACACACACACACACACACACACACACCAACATCTTTAGTTTGAGAGTGCACATGATAAGAGGAAGGAAGGTAAAAGAAGAGCAAGAAGACGGAAAATAATGGAATAAGAGGGGAAGTGAGTGAGTGTGTGTGTGTGTGTATGTGTGTGTGTGTTTGTGTGCGTGTGTGTGTGTGCGCGCGCGCGCCAAGCAGAAGAAGGAATGGAACAGTGTGTTTTTCCTTCTCCACGAATCAACCCAACAATAACCGTCCTCGACAGATAAAAAAGGGATTGTTTTGATGTGAGTCT
>CAAKHC010002360.1:76570-89570 GCA_901007825.1 Macroramphosus scolopax
CGATGCGTCTGCCTGTGTGTGTGTGTGTGTGTGTGTGTGTGTGTGTGTGTGTTTGTGTGCGTGTGTGCGCGCGCGCGCCAAGCAGAAGAAGGAATGGAACAGTGTGTTTTTCCTTCTCCACGAATCAACCCAACAATAACCGTCCTCGACAGATAAAAAAGGGATTGTTTTGATGTGAGTCTTCGTCAGAGCGGACTGATGTGTGCCGAGCAGTGGAGATGAAGTGTAATCCTGTTAATGTTTGGTTATGGTCCACAGGTTTGATCAAATTAAGCGTTCTGGGCTAAATGCCAGCTCGGAGAGTCTGTGCAGCATGTTGACATGATGATATCCGACTTATCTCCGTGTATATAGACTCTTGTGTTGACTAATTAATAGTACAGTCACATGCTGGGTTTCAGGAGTATTGCAGCTTTGAAATTGAATCTACTCCGCTGCGTTTTATTGTACAAGTCCCTGCCTTGTCAATTAATAGCAGCATTGTTCCTGCCTGTATGGGACTTTATGAATGATCTGATGATTTTTTTTATTACACTTCTATTATTGTTTTATTTCTCAGCTGCTAGGTGGATTTTTAATGTCTCTTTGTTAAATCAGGTGGAACTGCACTCTAAAGTGGTGATGTTTCTTTCCTGCAGCAGCAAACACTCATTCCACTCTCTTAATGGCACATGAGGAGCAGCTTGAAAAAAAACCTACCTAATAGAAGCAACTTGACTTCTCTGGCTGCCTTCTCCCCGTCCTCTCGCAGGTTTTTGTCAATCATCTTCGACCTCTCCGCGGCCGCCTTATCCTCGGCGCTCACCGTACAGCCCATGGCTCCAAACGCAGGGGCGCACCGAACTCTTCCGCAAAAACAGGCTTCAATGCTGAAGCTCTCAGCGTGCAAGCAGATGCCAAGAATAACGATCGTGCGCAGCTCTTGTTTCCAGCTCTGTCGTTTGTAGGGAGAAAAAAAAAATATTACCCACGCGTAAAAAGTCAATGTTCCAGGCTCTCCTGTTTAACTAGAAACTCACTGTTGGATTGTTTTACGCCAAACGCCACCGGTGGTCCATTTCGAAAGGCTCAGAAACGCCCTCTGTCCTGCATCCCTGGACCGGCTCAAATGCCTGCGCTCGCTGCTCCCATCTGACTGGCTCACTTGTCCTCTCGGCCTGCTGAGCAGCACGGTGAGAGAGAAGCCAAGGAGCCGGAGGAGTGACTGCACGGTGGGCGGCCGGCAGAGGGCGCTGTGACACAGCTACATTCCTGCGGTGCTTTTCACAGGGATGCGACCTCTGAGGCGACAATTACAGAGGTCTGTTCACACCTACTGAACTATAGGAGAGGGTTAATCCCTGCAAGAGTGTAGGACAGCTTGTTAAAAATAACTAATGGGTCTGTATAGCACGTGTTGATGAGATACACCGGCACTGAGTTTGATAAGAGCTGATGAACAGCGACCCCAAAAGGCCAATATAGATATTTCTCTGTTTACTCGATGAAGAAATAGACAATAAACCTGCAAATTTCGCACCGTTTGTACCAAAAATACAGTGAATGAAGATTATACATTATATATAGAGTGAACTACTTACTTAAAAATAGGTCAATTGATATGCATGAAGTGGAGGAGACAAGTAAAATCATAAAGTGAATAAAAATAAAAAGAAGAATGACATCAACATTTTTTGACAGTATTTTAAGATTGAGCAGAAGTTAAACAGAGGATTGTTTATTTTATGAAGAATTTGCAAATATAGCTAATTGTTAGGTAGTGGATATGTAATTTTATTGAAGTAATTCAGTAATTTTAACTTGAACTGCATTCCGACAGAAGGCTAAAGGTCCTGTACGGTGGCCCTGAGGATCCACACTCAAACACAATATTTACAGCCCAGGACAGAGATATGAGATTCACAGTATTTTCATTTCATGTGAGGACATTTGGATGCCTGAGGTGGCAGAAATACACAAGCTGGGTCTTTCCTGCTATTTTTACGAGCAACAATTCAACATGAATTCGTGTTTATCTCTCTACTACAGTACAAACATGCAGTATGTTGATACAACAAGGTCAGCAGCCTTGACGGATGCATAGAGGAACTTTGAGCAGATCTAAGAATTTAAAATATGTACAGAAGTTGGTGTGTTTGAGGGTGAAAACTATGTTTTCTTGCAGCAAAGGTCCTTTAACATCCAAGTGATATAATTGAAAGCCATGAATGAAATACTAGCAAATTGCATAAACCAGTAATGAGGTATGTCTGCCACTTGAATGAGAACTTTTTAGTACGATGACTGTGAATGATGACAACAGAGACGGTTTAAAAACATCTACAATTATTTTATTGCCAAACTAAAACTGTTACTGCTATTTACACTTTACAAGCTACTGTAAATATGCCTCACAAATATAAAAGGTTTACATTTATATACATTATAATGTCATGTCTTTATTCAACAAAATCCATATACCTTAGTAGTTTACTTATAATCGTGTCATTTCCAGAGACTTATGCATTGAACAACAGCTACAATCAAATTTTTAGGTACATGAAAAATGCATATTTGATATAATGCTCCTGCGTCTGTGTTACCTTTTGAAAAGATAAAGGCATTTCAAAGCAGTAGGTAGTACGTTGTTATTTTGGCATGACCCCTTAAAGTGAAAACAAACTCTTTTCCACTAGAGCTGAACAAAACAAGCTCCCGGTTTACACCACAAGAACTGTAAATACATGAGGAGGGGGACTCTGTGCATTGAATATATCTTCTGCTGTAATTTATTTATAAAACTACTTTGATCGAGAATTAAAACTGCATAACCACCACAAATAGAGTAATATATAAATAGTAATGTTGCACACAGGGCTTGACAGCCTGAAAGCTCTTGATATAATATAAAAGCATCTTTGGGTACAAGCAGCAAATATTTGTTGAAACATTTCTCTGCCAAAGTTGAAAACTACTTTGTAAAACTGTGCCTGTCTTTCTATATAATGTAATGCCCCTGTAATCAAAGTGTATATTCAGTTTGTCACTGCTTTTGTTTGTGTCAAAGGTCATTTGAAGTGGCTAAAGTAATCATCCGCACTACATGTAGCTTGAAATTACTGTGACGTCACATCGAACAACAGCAACATCTGAACCATGATGTCATGTAGCATCTTTGAAGAAGGACTTCATAATACTAATATGACACTCGTATACACACAACACAGCGAGGACCTTCAATACACTTCACTATCAGATTGCAGGAGCACAGTATTACAATAACATCTCTGTATGACAGTGGCGAGAGGAGGATCTCTGTCACTGCAGGCCACCGCACCAACTACAGGACAAAACCAACATACACATCTATATATTCCAACACGTGTGAAGGCAGATTTAAGAATACAAACCAGCACAGCAGTGACACCACCACAGCCCAATAAAAGCACATTGTAAGTTTCTATTATTCAAATTCGCTTGTTAATCTACCAAAGCCCCGCAGTGGGTTCATCTACACAAACTCCTGTTGCTCGACCAGATCGATATCAAACCTTAATATATTCTCACTTACAAGAGGTAAGATCACGTTTATTTATGCATTTACTTATTGGTGATTTAAGTGAACTGTCCCTTTAAGTTGTAGTTTACTTAATATAAAAGGAAATTGAAAAATATGACCATAAGCATGAATTGGGGTTTTCTCTCTCTCCATGTTGAAATAAAGGTGAATAATAATAATATTTAATATTATTACAAAATATTATAATACAAATATTTAAAAAATATATACACTCATTAAAAATTACTTCAAAAATCATTCAAAAGGGGCCCTGAAAATTTCCGAGGTTAATAAACTCACTCACAGGTGAAATATTCAGGTAAACTCGACTGTACCTGATTTATATTGAAGGTCATAGGTTGGCATATTTCTATGCTGATACTTTTAGGAAGAGGAGGTATAAATTACACACTGTTTGTATTTCATCAAAGATTTTAAATATGAGCCTGAAACACTTCCCATCATTTATCTATCACAAGCATGGCTAAATCCTACATAATGTATTTGGATCATTAACGTCATCACATACACGAGTTAAATATACACTTGAAATTAAAAACACAGATATAGTAGTTCTATAAATATACACTCCTGTTTGTACTGTATGTTTAGGCGCTGTGCTGAATGCCTGAAGGCACCAGGTTTCCTGAAGAAAGTTAGCTGATCTGTGAACAATCTCTGATATTGAATCTCATACGAACTCTTGCGATAATCTTTTATCTCCTTTTGTAATCACTTGTGTGTCTTCACCTGACTGTCCCCAACCTCTCCTCCCACTCTCTTCTACTTGTGCGTCTCGTGTGTGAAATATTTGTGTGAAAATAACTTATGAGTAATGTAGCCACTGACATGTACAGTTATCTCGATGCCTCGACAATAGACAGACATGGAAACCTTCTTTTATCTGTACAGTACCAGCTGCAGTTACTTGTGGTTAAATAACAAGGAGGCAACAGGCGAGGAACGTCTGCCCGTCATGGATGGGCAGACGTTCCTCGCACTACCTGATGATATAAAGACACCATAATACTCCATTTCTTGAAATTGAATTATAGGATGTTGTTATGCTCTGATATTTGTTAAGTTGCAGCCAGAAACATTAGCTCTATTAATGCAAGTTCGATCCCTCATATTTTTTATATATTTTTGATGTGTTATCAAACCCCGGACTCTGCTGGGAACCCTTGTAGTGTGTTCCCACTGAGGTGATACTTCTCCCTTTACACTGTAGTTCTTTTCCCCTTTCTAACGCCCACACACACACGTTAGCAGGATCTAGTGACCTCCAGCAGCGTGGCTGCTCCCCATCGTCCAGTCAATTATTATGAAGCTCAGACTCATGACCATGAAGGAGACGCCCAGAGCAGCAAAACAGACGGCCTAGGAACAAGGGAACGATACATTAATGAAAGAACTCATGACCAGAAGGAAAACTTTAGCACTAATAAAGGGTTCAAGTCAGTATAATGCCTCACCAGTATTTTGGGAAGAGAGTTCATTGGTTCTACGTCTTTGGGAACAATCCGGATGTAGAAGACAGCAGGGAAGATGAAGATGAGGCAGGGAGCAGATGTGGCACCTGTGAAGATCAAAAAAGTCCCATCAGGGTTCAGTTTTCCGAAATTGTTTTTCAAGCCACTGCATGCTGTCCGTTTCTTTGTACTGGAGCGTGTACTGTATACACTCCCACACGTGTGCCAATGGAAACGTCGCTTTCAAGCTGTCCTTGGCGGTCCTTTTAACCTAAATGCTTTCAACTTAAACCTCTGACCTGTGACACACGACCTCCACTCTGAGGACACAGTGTGACAATAATATTGACTGAGGCCTTTGTGTAAACATGTGCTGGTCACGTTTTCAGTTTTGCTTTAAACGTTTAAGTATCAGGGATATTCGGTCTGTAAACAGAGACAGAATAAGTAACCAATTATATATGTAGATATGGATAAATGAAACATTAAACACCTATAAATATTTTTTAGACAGGAGAAGCTAATTACCTAAAAGGCTCGTAGTATTGAGCTACTCTATCTCAGCTTTATGTTCAGGGAGACACTAACCAATGATGCCGAAGATGCCAAGAATGTTGGGGGCAAATATGACCAGCATGTTGATGATGGTGAGCAAAATCAGGGCGATGGCAAAGTGACGCAACCAGCTGAACGACTTTGTGGGGAACGCCATCTGCTGGATGGCCCTGCGCACCTGTCGACAGAAGTTTCACACACGTAAGAATCGACACCGTGATATTATAATCACCGAGCTGTAGATACAGAAACTTACCGGGAACAGCACGATAGGGACGGTCAGTGTGACGGCGGTGAGGACGGCCACTCGCACACACAGGATCAAAGTGTCATACGGGTCAATACGGCTGTAGGTGTGCAGCAGCTCAGGCTCCACGTTGCCTGTTTAAGCATAAAGGTAACATATTAATTGATACTGCTTTCTGCTTTCCCATGTGATTGCACGCAGTATTATATTCTGGTAGTAGACAGTAATATTATTACACATAAGCACCACAAGAGGGCGCACAGACTGATACTGTATCGGTCATTTGCTACCGGAATGACCATGTACATCACTGGATGACCATAAATCCAAACTAATTTAGGAGATAGGTGATACATTGAAGTTAGCCCGACACTGCAAACGTAGGTTGGTCTCACCGTAAAAGGTCAGGTACCCGAAGAGAGCTGCGAAGAAGTACATGGTGTACATGACCAGGATGGAGATGTTGGACACCTTCTGCATCCTCTTCTTTGTTGGGCTGCAATCAGACGGGTAAATATTACGTGAATGTAATATTCTGCACTGACGTGTAATCAAATATTACAGATTACAGCGAGTTGACCCACTTGCTGAGCTCAGTGTAGATGGGCAGGACCTCAGGGTGGCAAACAAAGGCAAAAGCCAAGATAGGGACAGTGTATGCTGTCTGTGGAGGAGCAAATAAACATGTGACCCGCAGCACAGATCAAAAAGAGATTAAATACACCAAGCTTTAGTGTTTATGATTGTTCTCGTAGCTTCGTGGGCCTACCTGTGAGTTGATGGTGAACAAACGCGGGGAGCAGTGGGAGTCATCCTCCTCGTGAACTAGGCCGTTGCTGTACTCGTGGCTATGGCTTGTCATGTTCAGGCTGAGGTGGGCAGCAGTGCTGTTGGCTGAGAACTCCTCGAAGGGGCAGGGAATCTGGAACTTCTTATACATAACCTGCAGCGAGACATGAAAGCATGAAGGAACAGCGGGGGTGTAATCAAAGAAAAACATGTAAGGGTAAGGGGACGTGTCATAGTCAGCAAACAGTAGTTCTCAGCAATTAGTGGCAAACTAAAAAAAACACCACTTCAAATCAGATTAGGGCGACTCAGCTTTGGTTTTACTCTCAACCTTTGATGTCTCTAAGCTGCTCTTATATGCACCTTATCAAACCGAGCCGCATACCATTCAAAACAGAGGCGAGGGTGGGGAAGTTAATAAGATGTGGGCTTCCCTGACATGCCAGAGCAAGTGTGGCACCTCGTAAAAAGTTACTATGTTGATGTGCCACTGCACAACTTACTGCGGTGAGAAAGAACACCATGCAGCTGAGGGAGAATCCACTGGTGTAGCCGAGGTAACCTGCAAAGAGGGAGACAAAGACAGTTTGAACCCCTGAAACACAACTTCTACATTTCCCCACATGTGTGCTTGTAATATACTAGAAGAGACAAACGGGTCGTCTCACCAAGCTGCTTCATTAAAGCCAGTGGCAGGATGATGCTGGCAGAGACCATGATGACCAGGTAGTTTCCGTTCAAGTACCACAGACTATTTGGAAGAAAAGAAATCAATCTCAAACCCTGACATGCAGAGACAAAGACACAAGGCCAGAGACTGGTTCATACACTCAGCAGCCATCTAACTGTTGGTCTCGTCTGCTTTGGCATAACAGTAACATCTCAAAATAGTCTGAGGGAGATTGTTTGAATGACACGGGGTTGTTAAAACCCAAAAAGTTCCAGTGGTTGAAGAGTTTCGTGAGCAACCTGCTGGGAAAATTCTTGCCCCAAAGCTGTGGAGAAAAACCTGTTTGCTTCTGTAGCTCTGGACAAGACACTTGTACTGGACTGTTACATAATCAACGGTCGATTAGACGGCTTGCAGTCGCAGATTCATACTGATGCTTGAACATCACAGCACGGAAGTCGGTGAATATGTTGCCATTTCAGTGCTTTAATTTCCTTCTAAAATCTGTGTGAAAAGTCATGACATGATCAGGGCTATAAAACGTGACGCGAGAAAGGCTCTGCAACCCTGTTTGGAGGGGGGGGGGCATTCTGCTGTCTCATCATTTACTATATGTGGGCACCACATGTCCTCCTGGTAAACAAACCCTCCATGATGCGTGTCATGAACCATAACTCCCTCATAAATATTCTCCAAATATATACAGTAAGATGTGTCCTGACCACATGGGGGGACATACTGTACTTATCCCGTATCCCTCGGGTTGGGAGGATGCCTGCAGTTAGTATTTCACTGCTGAGTGTTTGACCGGCTGCATGTCCTAGCTGCTCTGTGCTGATCTTTCATGGTAACCTGATAAAACAACGCAAATATTATGAACACACAGCTTATAGATCATATGGATTGACGATCTGAAATCCTTGAGGTTCACAGCCGGCTGTTTATTTAATGGAGTGGAAAGGACAAACTCTCCTTGCATGACACGCTAAAGAAAACAAATATAATCTGGTGGCAATGAGGGGATCGACAGGAAGATTAAAGACACGGCTTTCGAAACCATTAAAGACCACTGTCTCCTAAATCCTGTGTATAGAAACGTCTTTATGCCCTGCAAGCCCTTTTTAAGCTGCTAAGCCTGTTATTCTTAACCCTTTGATCGAAACACAACCAGAGGGATCAGCTGTCCACCAAGGCTTTCACAGGCCGCTGCCTGTGTGTGTGTGTGTGTGTGTGTGTGTGTCCCTTGAAAGCAGGGAAAGTCAACGAATCTTAGGTCGTGTCCTCTTCGGACATTTGGTCAATAGGTCATTCTAGAAGATCTGCTTTCACACTCAAGGCCACACGTGTGACTTCAGAGACTTGACACCTGTTCAAATCATTCAGGCAAGTCCAAGTCCAGTCTGGAGTCCCGGAGGGCCAAGCTTCCAGGTCTCTGACTGCTGACCAGTACAAAGTCTACTAACTATCTGTAAGTGAAGTCGCTAATGTTCACAAAGCCACAACATACATGGATATCAATAATCTGCTGTATGAAAAGGGCCTTGAGATAACTTCTCTTATGATTTGGCACTATAATAATTGAATTGAGTTGTTTCCCTTCAGCTCTATGGAACCTTTAAGCATCCTGCAGGTATTTGTGTTGGTTTTATGGTTTCCATTCTCCTCAACATTTAAATCTCTATGAACCAATCGTACGCTACCTCTCCAACCTGCGGTCAGAATTAGTGAATTCTACCGACTCCACGTGGCTAAACAATAACCTAATGCAAGTTTCCATGTAGTGCAACATTTATAGTATTGCATGTATCTATAGAAACAAATGTATATCTTCAGGGTTTGAGGATATCCTACGTGAAAGGTATCAGTCTGTCTTACAGACGTGCGTCATTGCTTGCTATTTAAAGAGCCACGGGTCATAAATAAAGTCCCAAGCCCCTCATCCCACTCTCCTCTCCTGACGCCACGGATTTGAGGGCAGGAGGCACGTCAAGTGGAAATGAAAAGAGTGTGACTTGGTGGAGAGCCGGGCGCTGAGCTGACCTGTCCTTATGCTCGGCCCCAGGAATTTGGCACCCGTGTCAAACCACCTGCTGCTGTCTTTTCTGTGCACTTGTGCAGGAACACAAAGGGATGACATGGTCGTAATACTTCATGCGTCAATGCTGATTGTAGCTAATCCAACGACCCTGACATTAAGTATGAATCGACCAAAGCGTTGATAAAATGTGTCAACGTGCCCTTTATATCTCATATTCAAGAACAGTTTGGAGCTCATGTCACAACATGGATATAACGTTATAGGGAGAAGTCATGAAAAGCAGAGGATTCGATGAGCGGTTGAAATTTCTGATTTAAAAAGGATTTATTAGAACATAGTTGAAGCAAAGTCTGTAGTTCCGATCCTGCTTGAGACCAAAGTTTGTTTTTAGATTTGCAAGTGCAGCTAGACTCCACTTCAGTCCTCCTTGGCCTCATGCAAAGTGTCTGTCAGTTGCATGACTGAATGCAGTTTGCCCGACGACCTGACAGCAGTGAGGGTTGATGTTGTGTATATACATAACTGACGGATACGGTACCATGTCCCCTTGTTGCTGAGTCAGTTACAAGCTTCCATTTTCATCACAGCCACAAACTGAATCAATCAATTGTGCAATATGAATATTTGCAGCCTGTCGGGGCCCTTCGCTGAGCACAGAGTGTCTGTGCCCTGGATTCACCTGGCTAACACTTGCAAATCACATAGATCAGGTGTTCAAAGTGGGAGGGCTCCTAACTGTTTCAGGAAGGTTCAGTATATGGAAATAGAAGTATATAACTCTTGTTTGGCTACCTTGGTTTTTGGATCATATAACACAATCCGGATCCCACCAGATCCTGGGAGCAAGTAAACTAAAGGAGGTCTTGTTGAAAGCTTTGTCCGAGCACTGTCTCAGAGTGGGACACAAATAATACTCACTCAGAGTTGGGATCCGCCTTCAAGAACGCTTGGATGACAAGCGGTAACTCCGATTTCACGATGTACAGGTAGCTGGACATAGCTGTAATAGAGAGAAAATAGAACCATGTGTTGGCGAGTACGGTTGAATGCAACAAGACAACACACAGACGGCAGCAGAGTACGTCACAAGTGTTAATCTCACAGCGTGTTTGTGGGAGTGAGCGGCCACAGCAGCCGTAGAGGACAGACAGGCCATGTATTCTCTCTAACAATGTATACATAGCAACATGGGGGAGACACCCTCCAGGATTAAGGATATTTTATCTTGGACTTTAAGTTAAGTTGACTTTCCAATCAGCTTCTTCAAATACAAAAAAAAGTGTATGGGATTTTAATGATCTATTTAATGGTCTAATACCACGACACAGGTAAGTGATCAGCTCAATCAAATTTCATGTTTAATACTTCACATCGTGCTTTGATAGTGTTAGAACATTATACAATTTGTGTGTGGGTGGATAAGGGACATGTTTACTCTGAGCCATGTGATGCTGTATAATTCATGTTTGTTTATACTGTGAGTTTGTTGATAGTCGACGTATTTGCAACCACAAAGTCGCCGTGGTTCCTTACCACCAATATTCTGCAGGGTGATCGCGATACCAGCAGCCATCTTTCCTGGAGTGCCAAAGGCCCTGTAACCCAGCTGCTCATAAGCTCGGATTCCTGGAAGTAGATTTTCAAACAACAATATCACCAGTTATCTTTGCTGATGTGTCGCCCTGAGCCAACAGGAGAAATCACTTCAATAAATATAGATGATGTTCATCTTCGGTGGGCCAAGAAACATTTCTCCTTTTCTTCAGGTTTGATATTTGTCTTGACATTAGGGACTTTCACACACGTCACATTATAAGTATCAATGTTTTCCTTCTTTTAATCTTCTCAGGCACTTGAGAATTTAAGTGGACTGGGAAGCACATTTTTCCAGTAAACATCAATTTAATTGTAATAGTTGGTTTGTGTCATACAAAGCAGACAATGAACCCCTTTGAACTTTCAATCCGTGTACTTTTGGGATTCATTTGCAGGAAGTTAAGAAATGGTTTTGTAGATTTTACTTAAAATGCCCTTAAACAGCTTAAAATGTATTTTTATTTTCCAAGAGAAACCGGATCTGTTCAACGTTCAAGTCTAAATACCACTTTGACAACTATACGTTACAGAACACTGTACAGAACACTGTAACGTATAGTTGGTCTGTTTCTTTGCAAAAGGGTGACACATGGACATGGACAGGCTTACCCACGATGCCGGAGGATTTGAGCAGCAGATGAATGGAATAGGATGACAGGGCTGCGACTGCAGTCAGAAGAAACCTGTGACACAATGCAACAAGGGAAGTCATTACACTGCATTACACGGCACCACCTTTTACATTCCTTAACAGCTGCTACAAGGAGTACGACTCAGAAACTGGTATTGTAAGGAGAGAATAACATTTTCCTTAAGCCTGGGAAGCTGAACTTGGCAGTGGAGTTATTTCCACTTCGCCCTGACGTTGGAAACATTGATGCTGCTCAAATAAACTGTATTATTTCAATACTACAGAAAACCAAGTGTTGAAATAAATATTCAACATGTAACAAGCTGAGGCGTTCTGGGGATCAGAATTCTATTTGGAAAAGAATATAAATGTGCTCCTTTGGTGAGGTCAACAGTCCTACACATGGATGGAAGTGTTCTTTCTCATAACCCGCCTTCAGAGGCCTTTAACAAGGAAGCACAAGGCTCCTGCATTCCTGATGGGTCAGACCTGATCCCACATCTGTCACCTTTCCCAGGCCTTCTTCACTCAGCATTTATTGATAGTTGAAGACCTTGTAGCCACATGAGTGGCGACGATCACTACAGCTGGCCGATGTCTGACGGCGGAGAGACGGAGGCTGAACCCTGAGATCCCGCTGAACCCGCAGACGTGTTTGTTTCACAGGGTCGCTTTGCATTTCTTATAAAAATAAGTTGATGCCTTGTCTAAAAGAGAAATATCCTTGTTCTTTGGGAAATACTCAGCAGAGCTTGTCTGGTTTGGTCTATTCCCATGCGTCACAGGAAATATGATAGCTAAGATGAAGAGTATCAGCTGGTGGATGGAGGAAGGAGATGGAAATAACAGTTCAAAGGAAATGGCCCGGAGGCATCAACGACCAAAATGCTTCAAAGTGTTCATATATAGATATGAGGCACACAAGAGCTCACGGGAGACACAGTACAATGAAGATTGGTTGTGATTATGAAATAAAAAATAGGAAATAGATCAAATATAGAGAGATAAAAGTAGCTGAGGCACCTGGGTGCTGAATAAATATATTGAATAAAAGTGACTATATTTTCTGCCTTCCAGGCCGCTTTGGTCTGTTGCTCCTGCAGCTCGTTAGAAATGACACATCCAACCAGAGGTCACCAACAATACATACTTTTAATTACCTATCATGGATTCTCATGGGACATTTGATTGATTGATTGAATGCTTTATTTAGAAGGACATGGAAGCAGTACAAGTACAGTTCGCAATTCAATGGTCCTCTAAACTGGATCGCTCATAAAAGCACAACGGCTTGTTTAAAATGAGATCCCTCACACATTCAAATCATGATGAACATATAAGAAACAGATAAAATATAACAAAGTATAACCTCACAGTTCATAATCGTCATACAATCAGTTACTATGAAAGACAAAAGATATTTACATGAAAATAAAAAATAAAAGTAATAAAATGAAGGGGGGG
>CAAKHC010002360.1:89859-114087 GCA_901007825.1 Macroramphosus scolopax
CTTTAAGCTTGTCAACCAGAATTGGGTGATTGACAGTGTCAAAGGCTTTCTGGAGGTCCAGCATGAGCATGCCACAATATTTACCCCTGTCGACCTCTTTTCTAATGTGGTCGTTCAAATAGAGAAGGCATGTTTCGGTGGAGTGAGAGGACATAGGAGCTACTTGAAAGCTTTGATAAGTCAAGGAAGAAATTGGTTTCATGTTTCACCAGTTCAGGCTAACATCATGTTTTCCAGCCCTGCCGCCTGCTCTCTACAGTTACACCAGCAGAGACTAAACTGGTAGCGCACGTCCACCACGCAGACCTGCACCAGGGCCAAAAGCCCACTAAAATAAACTTGAAATCAAGAACCACACAAAGTCCTGTGGCATTAGTACACAATGTCAGTAAAGGTGAGGTTTTCATGATGATCCATGTGACATTTCCTGAGGAATTCAAGGACCTGCCTCTTGTTTCAGGTCCAAAATGTGAACGGTTCTACTTTAGCAATGCTCCATGCCAACACCAAGTTTCATGACCATCGACCCAAATAGCTCTTGGATAATGCTGCTGGCGGAAAAACGGACGGAGTAAACAAACAGCACGGAAAACCTAATGTGAGACCAAAAGTCCAGCCAGTGGAGCTCCTCTTTTTCTGCTGAGCCAGCGTTTAAAAAAAATAAATTTATATTTGGCTTTGAATCAAGTCGATCTACTTCAGCTAGTTTCAACAGAAAGTCCATATTAAGCTAAAATACTTTCCCACTCAGAGGAAGACAGAAGTATCTCTGCACAATCTCCTGACTGGGTAATTACAACTCATAGGAGTGTTTTAATTGCTGCTGGTCCAACAAAGAAAACAGAGAATATATGGTTTAACATAGAATACAGGATTAATATGTATTAAAACTCCACAGCAGTAACCTTCTCCACTGAGGTTATGAACGGGAGTACCAGGGTCATATTTGGGAGCAGCAGTCTGCACGTAGTGGAAGAAGCAAGTTGAGCGACCCAAACGTCTCGCAGAGGGTCTGGAGGTTTTACTATTCTGGGCCGAAGCCTTTATGAGGTGTGATGTGCAAACGGCGGCCGGGACGCGAGCCTGAGAAACAGGGTATAAATAGAGGTGGGCGTATTCTGGGACGTGATCTGTTACAAGATGTCATGGGAGATACTCAATCAATCCTATAGGTAACTGGCACCACCCGGCTTCTTGATGCAACAGTTACGCAACAGTGGTGCGTTAACAGGATGACATCCTGGGACAACCTCAAGAGCAAGAAGTACAAGTGCCTTTGAATGAACATGTTCTATCTTCTCAACCAAGTTATTGAATGATTGCAATAGATACAACACATCACTATGACAACAGAGTGGGACAAAAGGAATAGAAGCACCCTCATCCTCTTTCCCTTATACCAACAACCAAGTAGTCCCCTTTGTGTGTGTGTCTCTAACAACACACGAGTAGGGAGGTGATGAAAGTTCAGAGCCGATCAGAGCGAGAGGCGGTCACACCTCGACGATCACAGGGCTGACACACGACCATTCACACTCACGTGCACACTTGTGGACAATTTGGAGCCTCCGATTGACCTCACTGCATGTCTTTGAAGTGGTAGAGAAACCCAGAGCATAAAATAACATTAAACTATCATATCATTTCAAGCTCTTTAAGTATTAGTAGAATAATTATGATGATATTATTTTAATTTGTAATTATTAATTAGACACAGTCAACATTTACAATGAGATTGTTCAACTAACGGAGACTTTGGTAAGATTTATATTTTCTAAATAACCACCTTCTCATAAATGTGTTTACTCACAGGAAGAGGAGTATGCCGGTGTTGGCCATGGCGTAGGCCAATCCAAGGATTCCACTTCCCATAATAGCGTTGCCCAGGTTGAAGACAGACATACCAAAAGAAGTTTTTCCTTCAAACTGAGAAGGAGGAGGGGGGGACAAGAGCAAACATTACGTTTCCAATGAAAATAAGAAAACTTGATGTTGTTACTGCTGTCGTCTGTTTTCTGACTTACATCCGTGAACCTCTGAGGTTTCTTTCCATCTCCGCTGGGCAAAAACTCCTCATTCTCCAGTCCTGCGTCCGGGTCATCAAATCTACAGGACACATTCATGGTTGTTCATATTGTGGTCGACATCATCACAGGATTCATTTCTGGGATGAAAACGTTAAAGTCCTGTCGTACCTGACTGTTTGAGTGCCATTCCTGAGTTAGAATCCAACCATGATGCAAGAACAGAAGAAGTGAACATGCATTAAGAAAGCAAACACAATCCAGGAAGTAAGTCGTGCTGTTTGTCCCCCCCCCTCCTCTGGTATACTTTTCATTATGAATATCACAAGGAAACCATCTCCCATGTTTGAAGCTTAAGCACACATATATTCATATAAACATGCTTTATATTAGTTCAGTCAGTTGATCTAATGCAAATAGATAAAGTATGACTACTGTGTGTTAAGATGCTCGTCACATGCTCTGTTAACATGCCATCCATGTGTTTGTGGACTACAGGCAACACTCACTGATCCTCCTCCGGCAACATCTTCATCGGCACACCCACATCATCCCCCAGGTCATGATGTTTCCCGTTGGATAAGATGTTCATCTCTGACTGAGCGGGATCCATGATCCAAGTAGCAACAGATTCTCTTCAGCTAACGTGTGTTCAGTGAAGGGGATCCGGGAGTCATCCAATATGTTGAGGTTCTAGGACAGAGGGAGGAAGGACTTGAGTCACACGTGTAGGCTGCAGGATGTGTTATTCCTTTAACCAACGGCACATTATATAAACTGTGATTATCATAATTGAACCACACCAACATGGTGTTTGAACGACTATAAGAACTAATGTATTCAGTCCATTTGTCACTAATTAATGTATTGAGTTCAGCCTGTATCCTCCAAACTATTTACTGAAGGCAGAGCAAAGAAATTAGTTTCCCTAAATTAAAATAAAGAGCCAAAGGCCGGATCAAACCCAAATCTCCCAGGTAAAAGTCCTGCACATTAACCACCATTCATCCACAACACTGAGCTCCCCTTCCCCTTCTCATGAAGCCTTTCTGCCACAAAGCCCTGAAGACCAACTTCCCCCGTTAAACTGTTTACTACGTTTCCTAGAGAAGAATGTAATTAAAATCCCTCGGGCAACATTAATCATTTCAGTTTGGTGCCCGACTGCCAGTTTATATTGGATCCAAATTAAGAAGCGGTTCATAAGTTCAGTTTGAACGAGCAAACAAATTTGCCACCGTTGGAACGAGAGAAACATTCTTCAAACACAACTTTAAATACGATCATTACACAGTCTGTCTGACAGACTTTTAGGGGACATGAGCGTATTTTTTAAAGGTATTCCGTTCAACTAGAGGCTGGGGAGGAAGCTCTCTACTACGTGTCTATTTCAATTTCAGGATAAGGTTATGCAATGTCACAACATCACAGCCGGTTGCTGTAAATTCTGCGATCAATGAAAGACGTCATGAATCCTTTTATTCTGTATTTGCCTGCACCGTGTTGCAACGACTCGTTTTGACTGTTGACACAGTGACTTTCATCCCCGGAGTCCTGACCCCAAGGACTCACTCATTCAAATCCCTCAGCTCCAGATCCGCAAACTCAAACACGAATAGCATAAAAACTGTAGACGATCAGGCTCAGATACATTTATTTAAATGGCTTGGGGGACATATTTCTTTGTGTTTTCCAGAACATTTGTACTCCGCAAGACAAACAAGTTCAGACCGCACGGTCAAAGGATCTATTTGAGTTTTTTTTTACTCTTGTTTGCTCTTCTGTTTTGCGTACTTAATGTCACAAGCCCCCAGATGCTCAGAGATACTGCTCAGATCTCACATGACTGAAAGTGAAAACAGTTATTACTGTAGTACCACAATTATACACCTGGACAGTGAGCCTGGTGTTTGCTGTGACCGCGGCTCCACGGAGATCGTTGGTCAAACGATTAATCAACGCCAAATTATCATTATCTTTCATTAGAATAACCGGCCGTCACCTCCCACGACCGCGGTGACAAAGTTCTCCTCACAGCTTCGCAGTGTGAACAATGCTGGGAGTTGTTTGCGGTTTCCGCTGTGACCAGTGGACAGCAGCCCAATTGTGTCCACAAGGTCTCTGCCAGAAGATCACTGTTACTGCTATTCACGCTGTACAGCTCGAGAGGGTCGTTGATATTATGTCATTGTAGCCGGGAGTGGAACCGAGAACATTTCTCAAGAGCAAACCGTATTCACTGGAACATGCTGCTGGTTTAGTGAGTCAGTTTAATGTCTGTTCACTAAAGTCCTGTCAGGTTACATGAACAGACAACAGTTGGTTTGCATGGAGTCATGACACATTTACAGTCCACAGTCGGAGTCTCGTGGTGTTGTTGCTTCACACCCAGTTGACGGCGACACGAAGGAAACTGATACAAGTCTCTCGATGTGGGTGCAAGTTAAATTGTGCTTCTGATGACATGTTGGAAACTTTTCATGGGTGATTATGTGACGCAAAAAACGATGCACGGTAATGTAAACCAGATATTTTACTTTCCGTGCATGGGGTCAATGAAATGAATGTTATCAGGAGTCTTTTACTGTTTCTATATCCTGCAGATTGGAAATATGAGGGATTTTTCAACATACGTTGTCATAAAAGCAACAGACAAATTTTGTGAAAATAATATCAATTGGCCCACCATTGATAACGGTACGACTGCTTCTGTCTGAGTATACGACAGAACAAGTTAAATCTTGTTCTTGTATTTCCATTCATTCATTCTCAATTGGCAGAAACATCTCGAACCTTTCGAATAGTTTATACAAAGTCTCGCCCCTCATGATCGATTGCAGCGTTCTAGTGTTTACACCCTCGAGAGATGACAGTCAATCAGCTTTATTACGAATGACCAACGCTGCTGAGACATCTGACATCATCAGCTCGCTGTGTTTAAAACGAGTTCATTAAACACAGATGCATGAGACAGTTTGCTGCTAAGACATTCATCTAGCGACGGGCAAACGGACAGTTGGACGGTTCAGCTCATAAATTATTCCCTGTGCCAAGTGTGCAAAACATCTTGGTAACAACTGTCTCATTCATACATTTTTGACCATGCCCCTCCCCCCAGACCGAGCCTGGAACCCCCCCTTTCTTTTTCTTTTTTTACTTGATTAATTTTGCAATGTTTCTGATATATATTATATATTATTTGATCCCATTGACGCTCAACAATTGGACAACGGGAGCAAAATACCAAATAAACAAACAAATCTCATACATTGAGACG
Source organism: Macroramphosus scolopax (assembly GCA_901007825.1). NCBI lineage: Eukaryota > Metazoa > Chordata > Actinopteri > Syngnathiformes > Centriscidae > Macroramphosus > Macroramphosus scolopax. The sequence continues at coordinate 95,161 of CAAKHC010002360.1, forward strand.
GTCTTCTAGTAACTCATGTCAGATTTTTCCCTTTCCTTCATGGAGCCTCCCCTGACACTTTCTGGCCCCCCGAAGAGGCCCGCCTCCCACTTACAACCTCTGTACTAAAAAAACGGCCAAGCCATTTCCTGATACCGATACTCCGAGTTCTTGTGTGATAGAATACGTCCACATGAGCGGACGCTGCTGAACGCCATGAGGGGCATGTCAGTTAGTTATGCAACAACCCAGCTACGGAGGGGAATGTCTCATTCCGAGCTCCTCGACTTAGCTGACATTTGAAATGTTTGAACAGGTGGGAGGGCAAATAACGATTAGCTGTTAGATTTGTCGAACTATTCAGTATTATAGTGATAAAATATCTATTTATGAAAAGCCAAGTGTAACATTTATTCCCTCACATTCACTTGTGAGAGTCCCAGCAGGCGAAGTGGACAAGTGGGGGTGAGTGGGAGAGCACATGTGGATGAGGAGATGCCCATGTGGTGGTGTATCAAGAGGCACGAGGTTCAGCCAAGAGCGCCTGGCAGCACCAGCTCATCCTCAGCCACGTGCCTGCTGGGGACAGAGGGACACATGTTCTCCTCCAATATTGACCGCCACCGGAATCACATATTCTCCTCTGTGGCAAAGCGGCTTGATTGATTGTTCTATTAAAGGAAGTTTATCCTTCTCCGTGCAACTTCTAATGTTTGAAATGAGGACAAAGTAGTGTGTTTAAATCCTTATAAATTGTCAATAACCATAAAAAGATCCTGATACATTTGATATAGAAAATGAATTCACAACTCATAACACACTCAGCAGTTTGTTGCAACAACTGTATGCAACAATGAAACTGTGAAGGCAAACCAAAGCCCGCTGACGTCTGAGATAATCAATATATGATAAGTATGACACATTGCTTATCGATCGACCGATACTGACGTTATCTATCACAGCTTAAGTTACCTGTAAAGTTAATTAGCTCATGGTTGATGCCTCCTCTCACCTCATTTGTCCATCTAATTTTCAATGACTGACTAAATCATTAAAAAGGGATCATAACGAGGCAGCACAACTGGGCCAAGAAATAGTCCAATATGCTATTTACCGAGCAGCCAATACATATTTATACACCACATATGTATAGAAAACATTAATTAAAAAGGTGATTTAACAACAAATTCAACCCGTCCGACAATCCTTCCATGTTATATTTATAACTTCTAATTATAAGCATATAGGAAACCTTAGAAGTGCCCCAACATCTGTCTTCAGCTCCAAACACACACCGCCGGTAATAACCTGGCCAGAAGCATCAAAGTGGCAACTGAGCCAAAAAAAAAGGGTTTCAGTGTCAACTGTATAAACATTGTGTTAATCCTTTAATTTGAGAACAAGCTGAAGGGGAAGTACGAGGAGTAGCTATGTTTGAATCAGCACTAAATATGAGCCCTTGTTAGTTATATAAGGAATCAGTTAACTCTCATCAATTACCAGGAGTTCATGCTGACATGCCGCTGGGCCTTTTTCTAAGAGGAGCTTGCAGCTGGCAACAGGAGGTGCAAGCCAATTATACTGAAGGAAAACATGTCAGGCAGCTTCAACACCTGATCGCCGGTCTGTGTTAAAATGTCAAGATTACCATAAATATTTCACCCACATTACATCATGATGATTCTCATCTGAACATACTTTGTAAATTAAATCTAAAAGAAATAATTGTGGAAAATGTGAAATGACAAAATCATCATGTCACTTTAAGTGACGGTGCTGGAAACTGTATTAATGAAGACAGAAAGATGTTGAAACTTGTAACAGATCCTATTTAAGATATCCATAGAAGGAGCAGCTGTTAATAACCTGCAGAGGACCTGGTGATTTATTATCAATGAGAATAAGAATGTCTGCAGAAAGTGCATCTTATTCATGAAAACCTCCGTCAGGTGATCATGTTGTTATATGCAACTGAGGCATTTGTATACACATCAACAAAGGACAATGACTTTCAGTGACTTCAACATAAATAGACAACAGCGTGTGACACCTTCAGGTTCAACCCCACAGATTATGATTCCTATGACAGAGATATTAATAACCTCCAAAGTGTCTGACACTTGAGACTTTGGCTGACTCCAACACATAAATTCAAGGATCACTTCAGTGCGACAGAGGAGCAGCTGGCTGCTTCCCACATGGCTAAAACATTAGCCTCTGGACACCACACACCTGTCCCACTGCTGCTAAAACTCGCAGCCACTTTGATCAGCGCACATGTTGGGGTCATTGACCGCCACCAGGCTTATCTGCTCATACGCCACTGTGATGAACCCAGCCTGAAAATCCATATAGGGTGTTTAGATGGAGGCCAAAGTCAAAAACGCCCCCCTCACTGTCAACACGGCCGCCTGTAAAACTCCCTATCATGACTCTGTCAAGTTTTGAATCACCATGATGATTATATTTTTTATATTTTGAAAATATTTTTCATTTATATGCTAGATTCGTTGTATAATTAATTATCAAAAGTATTATAAGACTCACGTAGGATTATTTAAGAAGTGCAATGTCATCAACCCTTCTCCTGAAAAGTCTGCAGAGGTCTCAGCTAGAGAAACTTTAACCAGCAGAACTGGAGAATATTCTGCAGCATATTAAGAGCGAATCAAAGATATCGATCCCTGAAAGCTCTCAATTAAACATGTATTTCATGAAAGAATGTAAACTATATTGATACAAACAAAAGAGGCTGCATTGATTGATCAGTTTAACATCGTGTCTATAACGGAATTATGAAAGTTGCTGCAGCGTTTTCTTTCAGACAAAACGACACCTTCTATTTCAGTTTCCTTCAGTCCAGAACCGAATGATAATCAGTTTACAATCACTTCAACCAAACAGAAAAAGAACATCCTTACAAATCTGGATTTTTTTTGCTTGAAAATGGACCTGAGATGAAAACAGTTATAAAAAGCTCATATGCCCAAAATGACAATATTTCCATTTTTTGGTAATATTTTGGATTTTTTTGGATGTTAATTTTGGATGTTTACTGCCTCACTGGTTTTCATTTAGCTCACACATACATGCAACACATTTAACTCTTTCTCTCTCACACATTCTGGTGGAAAAATATAATGGAAAGAAACAGTAACCTTTGTTGTTATGTTATGCAAAGCCATTATGGTCAGACAGACACAAGAGCAAAATATTGGAGACATTATAGGAGCAGACAGCAAAGAGTCCTAATGTGCAACATTATCTTCCCACACAGGGAGCTCTTCCTCCACATGGGTATATATAGCCTCCAATAACAAAGGCAAAGTGCTTTAAAGGGCTGCTACTTGTTTTCAAAGCTGCTGTTTCTACTTTCCCCCTGGTTGGAATTATTTTATCTCTGATTGGTGCCATTTGGAGCAGTTAGATATATATTTCTTTATTTTTAGGAGGAAAGGGAAATCTGCTTTCCTTATGCCTTGTATTGCTTTAAACCCAACAATATATAAAAGTTGGAGTAAACAGCAGTGTTATAACCATATTAACCACTTTTTTAAATAACATAACACCGAATTTGAGTTTTTTGTTTAAGTCCTACGCGTGTTCAAAGACAATGAAACGAGGAAGAATTAGCAGAACACTTTGACTGAATAAGATGTCTGCTCTGGTTTCTGTTGCTAACACACACAATCACCATCATTCAGTGTGTTTCTGAGAGCGAAAATCGAAATTAATAGGACAATAGGTGGACAACAATCTGTCATGAGTCCTTGGACCACATGGTCGTGACATCTGGACTTGGCGCTCGCTGCGAGGGGCCGAAACTACTATTCTGTTTTATTGACCAAGAAAAGGAGCCTGAGGTCCCTTTCGAATGAGCCATGTGATCCTTTAACCTCACATGTAGTATTCATTCCCCTAGGCTACAGGTTTTCTATTAAATAATGAACACTGTTTCTAAAACAGTGTCCTAAAGACACCTAATCCGTTCATTAAACCAGATGGACACACAGAATACAAACAAACACAACCACATGAATCTTTAAGAAATATATCAGATGTGTTCAGTCTTACCAAAAGACTGTAGTCACAACGCGTTCAGGTTAATTCCTCTAACGAGCGGGAATAGTTCGATGGTTGGAATGACTTCCTCCTTCCTAGTCTCTTTCTCAGTGAAGCGGGTCGAGTTCGATTCGCGTGTATTTACGCACAGTCGGGACGTCGCGCTCCACGCCAGCAGCTAGAAATACGCTTTGAGAAATGGTCGGCATTGTAAAATTCACAGGATCTCAACTGTGGGGGGTCGTAGGTCCGCCTCCTTTGCACACACCTCCTCCACCCCTCCTCCCCTGCTGTGGCATGAGAGATTTGCGAATGAATGGCTGCAGATAGGCAAGAAGAGCTTTACGCGCAGGAGCCGAATGGTGCGTAAATCAGGAATGCGTGTGGGCACACATTTGTCTCGTGATCAAAACAAAGGATCTGACAAAACCTTGTTATTACAATTATTATCATTATTATTAACACGTCATAGTGAACTCCTGCCTTTGAATGTCAACACAAACATACAATATCAGCACATCTACATTGATTGTGTAATATTTTTCTTTCTTATCGGATCCAGCAGCTCTCAGCAGTCTGAGCTCAGGCACCTGTTAAGAGTCTGGAATGTGAGGGGCATCCCACTGAGCACATATGAGAACAGCAGATTGGCACTTAATTCAAAGGTGAGGAGGTTCTCATTGCCCCTGACAGACAGATAACTGCAATAAACCAATTCTCTGAAAGGCTTTAATTATAGTGTTGCACAGCATGATGATTCACATACTCACTAAAATGTCGATGGATTTTGTGCATTTGGCACAATGCAACACTTGCACAGTAATTGAGTAAATGTACTTCAATTCTTAACAACCAACCCATGAGGACACCTTGCTCCACACCTCACATTATAACTGTAACACTCAAATCTTTAGAAAATAGAATGAAATAGATGAAATACAAATATATATATCAACATTTAAAATATTCCCCACTGGGATGAACTTAGTGTCTAAGACTTCAGCTGCTTAGACAGCAGCCGGCATGGAGGTTTAAACTTGTGTTCTCTAGTTCTCTGTCCCTCGCACGCCAAGTACTCGTGACCTCACTTGGAGTCCTGACCTGAAAGACTTGACCTCGTCCCAAAGTCCAAAATATAAAATAGATGCTGTAAAAGTTTTTAGTGAATCAACTCTTCCCTAAAAAACGAAATTCTGCACATCCTTTATAAAATATTCATATTTATTGTAACATTAATATACTATTATTTTTTACTGTCCTGGCTTGAAAACTTTGAAATGGGCTGCGTTTGTACATTCGGGTTTGTTTAGGACTCAAAAACCAACGTTTCTGAATTAAGACTTGCTTGAGAGTTGATGATACGACTTTAGACTCGAGTGTCAGGACTTGGGACTTGGTGAACACCAGCCGGTAATTCAACTGAACTGATGTGGACGATGCGGTCGTCCATTAATGTGTAAAATATCACACTACTAAACATTTCAATACTTGGTAGAAGCTGGGAACATGATCTTAATGTAAAAGCAAACTAGTTGCAATGATCTTTACTTTACATAAGATACGAAGCCCAAGGCAGCGGGATCAAACCATCATCATCATCATCATCATCATCTGTCCTGCAGTCGACTGCATTGTAAATCTTTCAGCTTCGCTTTTAGAATGTTTTATGACATGAAAGTGGGATTCCTATTTCCCACAGCAACACTACAGTGTCGGTCGTTTAATTCAGAAACAAAAGGAGTTTCTGTCCATCAGTCAAAGTTCCACAGTAACATCACTTCACATGTTTCTATAATAGACTCACTTATGCAAATTGAATTGTTCAAACTAAATATTCTGTTCAAGCGGTGTTGAATGTTTTAGTTCAGCTCGCCTCGACCTTCGATCGACCAGTTTATATCTCCTGTTACAATTATAATAAAAAGGGAAACAACGTCACTGCATTAATTAAGGCAGGTGAGTGAATAAAACCAGTTATTCAATGTGTCATTTATTTTCTGTACAGAAGGGATTTATGTATAAACTGTACAATTTCTGTAACATGCTGAGGAAAAAAGGCCATTACCACAGAAAAAATATAAAACAAGGAAAGTACATTTACTGTGCATATGTACAATGTATAAATTATATCATTTGCTATCTTCATACGCCTCCAATTCAAAGTATTCAGTTCATGTGGTTTAGCCAATTTAGCAAGAGGCAACATAATCAGGTAGGGAGTAAAATCAACACAGGAGAACCTGTTTTCACTTGGCTGACGTTGTTGATTCAGACCTGGAGGAACTCCACCTCATTATCATATAATCAGTTCATCCAAGGATATGTGTTTACTTGTAGGTCCGGGCAGATTATTCCAGTTCAGTGAAGCGCGCAAACATGGCTTTACGGACTGCGTCTTTGTAAGTGTCCGAGGCAGAGAGGGTGTAGTTGGTGCCTTTAGTGCCGAGACCAGCTCCCTTTGTTCTCATCTGGGCCTAAAGGAGGAAAGGCACATGCATGTTTATAAAGTCCGTCCCAACCCTCCCACTGATTCAATAGGTCTCCATCACCCGGGTTCATAGCGACCTTTAAAACCTGCTAATGGGGACTGGGTGCACCTCAATTAACGTTTTTTAATACCTCAATTGGTGCAGTGATGCCCTGCTGGTTGCGACCAAGACCTTTACCCTCCTTCCAGCCCATTGCCTGCAGCATTTTGTTCCCAATATTGTCACTGTTGAGGCCGTCTTTGGTTGGCTGCTCATAGTTACTGTACACACGGAGAAATATTGAAACATTAATAAAAACAACAAATGGACAATTTGATTCATGCAAGGACTTCACAAGCGCTTTGCATAAATGTGTTATTCATGAAAGACTGTTTACATGACTGGCGTCGGTTGGCTGTATTTCTTCTTCTTGGGTGCTGGGGGTTCGGGGATGCCATATTTTTCTCTCCTCTCAGCTGCTCTGTCTCTGTACTTCATCTGGTTACCAGAAGATAAAAAGAATTCTTAATTTTATATTGCTGTCACTTCAACAAAGCAACAATATTTCTCACTAGCAGCAGTGCTATTCTTTGTTTTGCCAAACCTCCGTCTCTCTTCTCTCCAACTCCTCCAGCTCTGCGTCAGTCATCTTGGATCTGCAGTGAACCTCCATGTTTTTCTAGCAGAGAACAGGTCAGTCAGATGACACCTTAATGATTTAAAAAGTTCTTCTTGAACATTTAATTAATGCAAGAGTTATATGAAGTTACCTTGTGGAGGTCAGACAGTTCTTGATGTCGAACTAAACCCTCTTTATTGGGGAACTGTCTCCTGCACAGCAAGCAGGCAAGCTTTTTCCAATCTGTCATTTTGTCCTGGAATCCATCTCCACCATCCGGCTCTGCCCCTCCCTCCTCAGGGTCACTGTCTCCACTGTAGGCTGCTACAAGGCCACACTAACACCACCATAGACAAACACAGGGAGGTTCATATTTTTAGCATGAATAAGGAAAAAACTTCAAATTCCCCAAATTCAGGGCGGTGAGAAAAAACTCACCTTGGAAGTGTTGACTGAGCTGGTTGGCGCTTCCTCTTCAGGATCATTAATCACATCTGGCATGAGTCTGTCGAGAACTCCAGCCTGCTGGAAAATCAGTCAATCCGTTTATACCACCAAACTTTAAGCTTATATAGTTTCAGGGGGAAGTTTGTAAGATCAAATACTACTGGGGTACCTTTTTCTCAAACAGCGTGAAGCCAGCGTCAGCAGCTGCTGCCTCCCTCCTCTCTTCTTGACTAATAGGCTGAAAGCTACCCCTGAAGTTCTCCTTCTGCTTATTGAGACTTTTAGCCCACCGTTCCATGTCTTTAGCAATCTGAAAGAACCATACAGATTGTCATGAAGTTAGTGTGAAAAAAAGAACTCCAATATGAAATTCTACATTTTCAATAAAAGTTATATCATATACAGACAGTATGTGTCTCCAGTACCTGCTGAGCAGTCTTGCTCTTAGGCTTTTCCTTCTTCTCCTTTCCTTCTCGAGGTTCTTTGCTGCCTGCTGCATTTTGTCCCGCATTTGAGTCGACTGGGACGTACGTCTGCTTTTCCCCGTCCCAGTACAGATATTGCTGAGTCTGAGAGTTGTAGTAGTACTGAAAGGAGAATAAACACAAAATGTACTTCATAAAGCAATATAAAGTTATGGCCGTAAACCCAGTGAGTCACAAGACGGTTGTGTGCCACCAACCTGTGTGTTTGAATCATAGTAAAGGCCAGTTTGAGGATCGAAATAGTAGCCAGAGGACTCATCATACTGATAGGTGGACGTATCGGGAAATGCTGCAAATGAAAGAAGAACATTACAACGACTGTAAAGAACTTATTTTAGTACTTGTAAGACATGGAAGAGGCAGTCAGCAGTGATAAAAAAGGAAATAGAAAGCAATCAAGAACAGCTACATGGTCCACATAGATTCACTCCTTCAGATGCATCCAAATTAATTAGGAATTGCATTTTGCTCTCCAACTCCAATCAGAATCGAATCTCGCTTAGAAAACATTGTAATGCACTGTACATGAGAGATTTTGAGAGGTCATACCAGTGTTGGTGTCAGCAGTCTGTCCAGACGTTGTTGATGTACTGGCAGCTGTAACTGTGGCAACAGGCACAGCTTCTACCCCCGACACATGTCCGGTCAGGGGTTTGGCCTCCAACTGTTGTGCAAGGGGCAATCCCTGCAATACATGTAACTAATATTTAGGATTGTTTCGCTGCACATTATAATAAACGCACTATAGAGGACAATGGTCACTTCAAATTATAATTGACCAAAGGCATAAGTTACCTGTATTGCAGGCTGGGCAACTATATGGGGTTGGTAGGCTGGCATACCCTGGGAGGTAACCACTCCAGCAGCCGTTGGAACAATCTTTACACCAGGAGCTGCTACAAAGAGATAAGTGAAGCTCTGTGACGAATTCTCAGACACTCAAAATATCTGTACAAACAAGGTGAAGTTAATATGCTTTCAGAATATCGTAAACTGTTTGTTTCTGTTGTTACTTCTAAATGAAGAGTTAACTACTATCATCGTACATTTAGCTTTGTTGTGAATAGACTAAATGTGGTAAAAACACATTGATAGTAGTCAGGACTAGTACTTCTGAGATCATAAACAGAATGTTGAAAACTATGACAACATCAAGTGTTTAACGTCTTCTACCTCCTAGAATCCCATTCTCCTGCGAGGTGCTGGCTCCTGCAGCTTGATGGTAGTAAGCATGGTAGTCCTGCTGTAAAAATAAACAAGTTGAAATACATGTACTCATTTTTTTTTTTTATTATTATTTTACTTTGTGCTGGGGAAAAAAAAGATTTCTCTCAGGCCATGTGCTGTTAGAAGGTGTGTTGTGCTTCAGCTGCCACTAGATGGCACTACAGAGCCATATGTCTTTACAATGGGACTATGTTTAAAAAGACATCCAACCTCGTCTGTTTCTAAGGATTTTAAATGCTTCTTTTGTTCTACTGACCTGTGACATCGGAGTGTAGCCTTCTTGTAAGTAGCTGTACTCTGACATTCCCTGTGAGCTCTGCTGGGGCTGAAAAGAGAAAAGCATAATTAGAAGCCTGATTATGCTTTACCACCTGAGCTCTTGCACACTTGAATATAAAAATAAGGTGGTGGTGAGAGAAAAAGAAACTACCTGACTTGAGGACCACTGGGCTGCAGCAATGGCCGTGCTAGCAACAGAGAAGGCACTGACACGATTCCCATCAGGGAGTAAAAGGTCCCTGAAAAGGCAAAGAGACATTATAAACAATTGTATCTCCATTTTACTTCCAGTGTGCCTGTATCTCCGGTCGTCATTGTAGATCACAGCAGGCGACTTGAGGAAAATTAGTTGATTGACACTTTACTTGATTTTTCAAATAAATTGAAATTGAAATACAAATGATTGTAGTTCTGAACAATAATCACAAACCCAGGCTAAATATACAGTTAAATTATACTCACTTTCTAGCACTCTTGGCATAATCCACCCCAATTGTTTTCCCATCCAGCTTTAGGGGAGGCTGTAGTCCTTGTAAGATGGTTAGCAGTTGGGAGGCCTCCTGTAGAAGGAGCCATCCAACAGAGAATGTTATACAGAGATCAATGTTTTGGCAATTCTAAAAAATTTAAGACCAACTGGGAAACATTATAAAGCTTAAGATTTGTTTACCAAAGGAGAAGACAGCTGAACGAAGGCAAATCCTCTGTTCTGGCCTGTCTGCTTGTCCTTGATGAGGCGAATGTTGTTCGGTGATAGATTAGCGTATGGTGCCAGGGCTGTCATGATAGCTTCCACAGTGGTCATGGGAGCAATATTTCTCAGGATGATCGCTGTACAAGATAAAAGTGTACGTTTAAAACCAACATCTCATGACAAAAGACATTTTGGTGTGTTGCGTCGTAATTGTATAAAATATAAATCCTTACTGTCGCCACAGAAATCTCCGCTGGGTTGAGTTTCTGCGACTCCAGCATTACTGCCAGTCTCACTTTCTGTTGAGAGAATGACAGAAGAGCTGCATAAACATCGCCTTCAGAACTGTCTATCAAAGTATCTAAAACCAGTTCTAAGAAGTGGTTAGTGCTCCCAAAGGGACAGACTATTTCAATAAGTCCATCAAGTCTTGTGTTTTGCATTATTCTATATTTGGCAAATGCATGTCATCTCCCATCTACATATGTGAAACCTTTGTGTATTAGGCTTCTGCAACTCCAAAAGGACAACATTGCTCTGTATCCCAGCATTGTTGCCTCAGGCTGCTTGGATGATGGAGTCAGTTGCCTCTTGTTGATTGAACTACTTACCAGCTTTGGCTGCTCCACACCTGAAGCACTTCAGCCTCCTCCGGAAATTGTACAGGCCACACTGCAAGTAACCGTTCACATCATTTTTATTATACACCTACTAAAGCCCTGAACAGTGCTGCCTCAGAACACATAGGCTATATAGGTGCAGCATACCATACTTACCTGAGATATAATCTAAACCTTTACCACGTAACCAAGTAGAGGTGAACTAAGATATAAGCTAACATGACTGCAACAATGGAACATTAAAGGCCAAATATGTCTGACAGTGGAGTGTAGCAACATTATTTGGATAATGTGGTCATGATATACAAAACAGATCTTCAACTCACAGTGTTGCAGAGCCAGTCTTCATATTTGTTTCTGGGGTGACTGTAGTGCATGTCCACGTTCTTTCCTTGGATGATCAGGCGTTTCTGAAAATGAAGGACAAGTATTACTCAAGTACTCCTGGCAAGCATCGATCTCATCAACAGAGCAAGAACTTTTGGAAGGGGAGAGAAGGGGGACAGGGACCCCCAGCACATAGCCTTTGTGTTAAAGACAGGCACGTGATGCATGTGAGCATGATGTGTAGAAGGTTTTCTAAGTGTTTGGGACCCGAGTGCCCAGACTGAGCTGGAGCAGAGTGTATAAGGTGACCCTAACAGACAAATGACTGCTTTCTGTAAGACAAGAGATGAGCTTCCCACAAAGATGTTGAGGAGAAAATGACTTAAGATACAAAGGAAGATTAAAAAAAAAGAGTCCCCATCTACCAAGGGGTTGACTTAAAGAATATTTGGGTTAGCATTTAACTGAGATCTCATTAGTAATGCCTCCATTATCAAATTAAAGAGAGTGTGTTCACTACACTAAATATACTTTAATGAGATGGCCTCATAGTTCTAAAGACATCTGAAGGATGTTACTGCCATTACCAAAAACTAACAAAAACATTTCCTCAAAATGAGTTCTATATCATGAATACAATAATCTCTTAATATACAAATCAAGTCTTTATGCTCTGTAGCATATCATCTATTGTTTTTTCAAACAGATCTTTACAGTTATCAGACTACTTAATCATTGCATTTTGGTTGCCATTTGTTTTTTTCCAAGATCCCCAAGATTAAAACTAGACTTGGCGATTGTGAAGCAACCTGATTGGTCTCCATCCATCGGGTAGCATCTTGCAAGTGATAAAAGTCCACGAAGGCGAAACCACGGCTTATACCTAGAGACAGCATTCAAATATAGACGGGAGGCGTGTTAGTTAAGAGTCCATGGGCATATGATTAAAACTGTTCCACAAACTGCTTCAAGACCCAGGCCCTGTTTGTTAAACAGTAGACCACTCCTTAGGAGTTTCTCCATAGCAAACATTTCTGCTGAATACCACTGTTTATGCCACTCACAAATAAAGGGCATGTCTGCCAATTTACTTTGATAAGACTGTTATTGCTATTCTAACTTACCTTGAAAGGATTTATAATCAACTGAATTGATGAGACTTAAAATCAACATACTCAATGCTTTTTCAGGTAACTTGGTACAAATCTCTCCTTGTTGCTATGGGAAAATGGGTCTAAATGAAAGCAGATTGGCCCTATGGTCAAAGACTGGGGGAAGGTCACGGTCCGTCATCTATCCGGTTCTCACCTGTCTTCTTTTTCATCAGCCTGACATCCACTGGCTGGGGTCCCTCCAGCTGGTCAATGGCAAAACAAATCTGAATAAAGAGATAGAAATCATTTTAATATTATGAATCAAATACAGTTCCCTTTTTAAGACTTTTCCTCTACGGGTGCATGCACACTGAACAAAACTAGAAAAAAAATAAAAGCTGCCAGTTGTTACGAGAGAAGGATACACTTACATCTTCCTCAGTCACGTGAGGAGACAGACCCCAGAGCATGATAGTCTTGCTCCTCTTCTCCTCCCCTGGCTCCCTTCTGTAATCCTGCTCAGGGTAGTCTCCATCAGAGTGATAGCCATCTTCTGACCGATCACTGTTACGTCGTTTCCGCTCTCTTTGCTTGAATAAGAGTAGATCAGTGCATCAGTTGGGTGTGGATATCACCAGAAATTGTATTGTTACCAAGACAAGATAACATAATAAACGTTATTGAATATTGAGATCATTACCTCTGGACTGTCTCTCGGTCCTCGACGATCTCCTTCATGACGATCGCTTCGTCTCTCGTCCCCCCAGCGACGCATGCTGTGATCACGCTCTTGATCCCTCTCTCGTCTTTCGCGCCAGTCTGGTTCATCTCGGGACTGGTCGGGGCCATATCTACCGCTACGTTCTGTCCGACTTAACCTATCAAAACAACGATATAAAGAAAGGTTAAGCACTAAAGCAGGACTGGGCACTGACATGATAACCATTTCAATATGATTTGACCAATCATATGCCTGATAATCACCATTACTTTATTGATATTGCTTACACTCCTGTTGGAGTCAGCAGTGGGCAAGTACACATATTGTAGTACAATACAGTACTCCATGACCAATTTACATTGTGTATTCAAAATTAAAGTAACACATTTTCTTAGTATTACAAACAACATTAAGTGAAAGGTAACTTTAAATATCATTTAAATTGATGGATAGAAATATTTTCTCTCATTTTAGGCAGTTGGGAGATGTCAGTTGTAACTTTTTGACTGTGAAAGTGTAGGATAACTTAGCAGGTAAGTAATTTTAATGCAGCTGCGAAGAACAACATTTGTTTGTAAGGAGGGGGAAGAGTTGGGATAAATTGCCAATGTTATAGTCAACACACTCCTCCAACACAGCTGTCACTTTTCTCGTAAGTCTACTGATTCTGTGGCCAAAGCGTAAGTTATATGTATATATCAAAAAGGTATTTCATTTTAAGTCTTTTCTCCTTTCGTACGGAGTACAGGTATTTGCACGTGGCTTTAAAACCCATTGCTATTATGGTTAGCACTTCCCAACTATACGGCTCGGCTCTGGCGCTAACTCACCTTTTATCTGCACCCATTTCACCCTACGTCTCCCGCACGAACTGGATCTCTAGAGAGCAGAAATAATAGCTCAGTCAGTAAAAACTCAGATTGTCTTTTCAAGCTCAATGACGGAAGAGAAGCAGTTAAATTCCCGGATTATCCAACACAACCAAGTCTATAAAAGACCAGTGTCCACATTTCACACATTCAGACAATAACGACGAAGCAAATGAAAAGCTAGAAGCAATTTCAGTTTCTAATCTCAACGCAAAGTAACTCACCAGTGTAAATTGTTAACAATGTTAATTATTACTGGTGATTTCTTAAAACCCTATTTGCAAAATAGTTGTCAAAACACACATCTCTCGTTTAAGGACTTGTTACAACGCTACGACGAAACCTTCTTCTTCCCAAGATGCATTGGTGCGTTCTAACCCGGTGCATTGTGGGAAAATATGTATTTGCCCCGATTTTGCCTCACAGGCGGCACTCATTGGTTATCATCCCCGAAGGTTTTGGAATATCTAATTGAGTATAGACTGCTATTACAGACGATTTGGGTTCGGCCACGGCTATGATTGGATTCACAAGTTGTTACAGTTTATCAATTTCACAGAAGGAGACTTGCTACCTGAACTGAGCTACGAGGGCTCCCTGCAAGGGCTGCCTGAGGGCAAATTTATAATTCTTCCGCCATTTTCCTTGGCATATGTCGTAATTGCAGTCTATGTGAATATCTTTAAATCAATTAGTTAGGATTCAACAATGTCATATTCATTTTTCAGGAGTTTGGAGGGACGTGCAATTTCCAAAAAAACTACAGAACCTCAAAGACTGTATAAGCACATTTATTGATAATGGGAATCATTAAGTTAACGTGAATCCCTGTTTGTAGTCTTCGAATATATAAGTTTGATTGTATAAATTGTGTATTGTTCTGATATCCAAGGTCATATGATTGGAATGTAGTGTCAGTACTAATCGAGTTTTCAGGCTTTTTATTACTTACATGACTTCAATTAAATACAAATATTAGAGCCTCATATCTTATTCGTCAATGTTCTTTTATTTCGATGGATGAAAAATTATGTCTCTGAAAAACTAAAGGATCCTATTGCCTCCAATCTCTCCCTCTGACCTTTTTATTGCTTTTATGTATTTATAATGTGTATAATAATTATACATAGCTGCATCTTCTGTCTCAGCTCCTTCTTCCCTTCCACAGACCCAAGCAGTGCCCGCATTCTTTCTGATGCTGCACTGATCCGGCTTACCATCACCAACTAACAATAAATCGAGAAACTTGAACTCCTTCAAACCTTAGTTTATAAAGGTAGCTAATTGCATAATGTTAATTGCATTATTATGTTTCTTGTTTATGTAATATGGACAGTTGCAAGCCAATTTCAGAATCACTAACATCACCTTCACTACTAACTTTAGTGTTACTTCCCCTTCAATTGGTTTCTGCACTTTGTACCACAACCTTTACAAGCAATAAAGATCTGACAGGCATAATATTTTCAACTCTTTCACAGAGATATCTGCTGTCTGTTTATGTTCATTTATCAGTTTAGCTGAATGTCTCTATTTGCATCCTCCTTCTTTAAACTTGTCTATATTCATATACTAAAGGTTACTGAAAAGTATGGTAACATTTATTGTACGTGTCAACATACCTGATCAATAAAACTGAAACTGATAATGAAAAGCTACAATAAAAAAACATGGTTAGTTTAGATTTTATTACAGCATTTAAATCCTGAAACACCAAACATTGTTCATTGTACAAGCAGGACCTTAATAAAGACTACACAATTACTTGTTCAAATTGGCACACAATAATGTTTCCCTCTCATAAATCTCTTTTGTGGTATTGAGGATACTGTATACAACACAAATGGTCTGACATGTTGTACCGATACCATAACCCGAATCCAACTCCATACATTTTAACCAATGCTTCTGGAGCTTTTTTTTTTTTTTGAAACAATGATGAAGATTAAGTTACTGACACCCAAGACAGATCCATATCCTCTTTACAAATGTGGCATGAGATAAAACAACACAAAACTAGACCATAGAATATAAAAATGGTCCACATGGTCCCCAAAAAAAGGAGGGTGGAATCCATCAGACATGTTAAAAAACATCAGGATATCAGGATGGGGGGTGGGCAGGTAGCTCCAGGATGCTATGATTCTCCATAATGAGTTCTAGGTCAAGGTCTCTCCTTTTGTCACCTGTAATGCCAGATGCATACATGAAAATGACATGATCACATGAAACATTACAAACAAAACAAAGGGGATTAGTTCATCTGTGATGCAATACACTTACTCTTGCTTCGATATATTCAATCCTCCTCTCCAGCGCTGTCAGCTTCTCGTTGAGGGTTGCCAAACGAGATCGACACGACATATCTGAATAAGAGAAATTGAACGGTTTCTGTAACTCTTTGATATACATGTTATTGTTGGTGTCGACACTGTCAATTACAACACATACAGTAATGCAGAACCTTAGCATGGGCGATAAGGTTCATAAATTCACCGTTTAAATAAAAAATATCAACGTTCAGCCTCTGTTAATGATAGTTATTTACAGAATAGCAGACTTCTAGCATTAGCAGTTCGGTAGCCTAGCATCGATTAGAAGCTCCGAAGCCTCGAAGCTCCCATTCAAGGTTTTAAAGCAAATTCATGCAATGTGTTGTCTCTGACAGGTAACATTAGTTTACAACAGAAGACAAGGTAATTTAGCTTGTCACCAAAACGGAATATTTCCACACTACAATACTAGCTAAAGCTAAATGCTAACTGGGAGTGGCCAGAGGAAACATCAACATCGCTGCTAGCAACAGCAGGAGAGCTAGCTTGACTGACTAGCTCGATCTAGCCAGCCGCACGAACTATATTGTCGAAAGCTGATTCCTACCAAAAGAGTTAAGGAAGTCGGCGATTTTTTTGATGCTGCTCGTAATCACTTCTATGTACTCTCGATTCGCCCAATCTTGGTGAATCTCTCTTTGCACTGGATCTTCCTGGCCGGCCATGTTGGACGAGTCGCCGCTTGGCAAGCCTCCAGCAAATTGTAGCCCAGTGTTCAACCAGGAAACAAGTTGTAGATGAGTAACGGTGCCCAGTGAATGTACTGATTTATATCTATGGATAATATCAACAAAAACAAATCCCACGCGTATTTTAAGGCGTTAAATCTTTAGGTAGTGCTAGAATACTATTTGGTTATCATTTTTATTCGGCGTTGGACATGCAGCCACTGAGATTAACTATATTTTGTTAATCGAAAAAAAATATTTGAGAAGGTAGCCAACTGACTTCGAGGTTGATGGATTTATTTCTTTTTTGTAGCCCCACACGGGAGGTGAATTTACAGAAAACGTAAAACCCCCACCACTTTTTTACATTTACAAGCAAGACCATCAGCACTACATAACTAACTTACAGTGGTTGTATAGCAACGATCTCAGTTGCCAAAAATGTGTGACTGTTAATAATTAAAGTAGGTACCTAAATGGACTGACAGTCCAGTTTTTCCCCAGGATAATATTTTGATTTAATGTGTGTGCCTCTATGATAATCACAACAATGATGCTTCATTTGACATTACATGTTTATTTCTCTTCTTTAATTCTACCCAAGGCATATGTTTGTGATATGAACCTACACAGTGGCAGAGTCAAGCATTTACATCTTCATCAGAAACTCCTTACACAAGAGGTTTCAAGGAGTGTCATCATTCAGTAAATAGGCTGAACATCAGTTGTGTACTGTGTTGGAAATATCACAAGAGTGCTGCAATGAATTTGGAAAAACATGATAAAACATCCCAAACAGTTATGTGACTAATCATTTATCTTTTTGTCTGGCTGCTTATAACTGATAGGCCTATCTCGAAGCCGCACAGAGGGTGTAATAACTGCCTTTACTTGACCCGCTTAAGTAGGTCTTTAATATCTGCTTCAATGTCAATGGTGAGGAAATTTCTGCTGTAGCGCTTATAGGCCTCCCCATCAGGACCAACCAGAAACTTCTCAAAGTTCCAGGATACATCGTTCCTACAGACAGGGCTCCAAACGATGAACTTTGGATTAGTCATGAGAGCCATAGCATCGTCACAGGGGAATGGGAGCTTTTCCTTCAAATGGGCAAACAAGGGGTGGGAATCCTTTCCATTCACATCCACTTTCTCAAGAAGCTGGAACTTTGGCTCGAAGCTATTCCCTGGACGGACGTACTTGAGTGTTTTTAGGATTTCATCATTTTTGCAATTCTCCTGTGATAAAAACAAAACAAAAACATGTAATGCTGTATGGCACAGACAGACAGTGTGTCATCAAGTTGATTAAAAGCTGCTTGTAAGGTTTTGATTTGAACACACAAAATAAGGCTTGTGGTAAAAATCAATGAGTAACTAGATTTTCTCAAGTCCTGTGCAGCTGCAGTCAATAATCTACAGGTTCTTCCTTTGACAGAGGCCACATGTTCAGATTGTAAAACTAGAGGATGTTTTATATACTCAGTATAAGTCATAAGCTCCTCTGCCAGCTTCAACATTACTGCTCAAGAATCTGTAATAATATTTCAGCAAGCCTAATCATCTTATCTGCTGTATACATATTCATCATTACGCAGAAATAGGCTAATGATTCAAAGTTTAGCCTACCTGATGTCCAAACTGATTGCAGGGCACACCCAGAATCACGAGTCCCTTGTTGGAATAACGAGAGTGAAGCTCGTTCATCTGAGTGTAATCCCTGGTTGTTGTTCCTCATAGAGACGCGACATTCTCAATGAGAACAACTTTCCCTTTCAGCGCAGAGAAACTGAAGGGTTCTCCAGACAGCAACTTCGCTGTCAGGCCGTAAAATCTTTTCACAGACATTCTCACGGATTCCGCATGAACAACTTCTTGACTGTAGAAAAAGTGCGAAGTTATTCAGGCGGTCCACATAAACTGGTCCAACCCTCTTCTTATTCGTGGGGCGGATCTTAGATGTAACATAACACCCAAAGGTCACTCTGACGACATTGAAATTTGAAAATTACGTTTGTAGAAATTTCCACAGGATT
>CAAKHC010002362.1:6421-18269 GCA_901007825.1 Macroramphosus scolopax
GAGACCCTCCAACCCTCCAACCCTCCAACCCTCCAACCCTCCAACCCTCACTGAACTTTTCACTTTTTCTTCTCAGCGTGAGCCGGCCTGCAGAGGTCATCTTAGAAGCCCAGTACGACCCCCCCCCCCCCCCCCCCCGCCCCCCCCCCCCCCCCTCCCCAATATGTTATATAACTTCCTGGCAGTGTGTGTTAGGGTACGTGTGTGTGTGCGAACGCACAAATGGATTGTTTGCGTGTGTACATGCACGTGGAAGTGTGAAACCGTGTGGGTGTTTTTGTGCGCCGTGATGCAATAATGTGTGTGTGTGTGTCCTCAAGCAGGTAGACTGATGTGAAGGATGACTTCTTGCTCAGAGATTTGTGGGTCGGAGTATAGTGAGCAAGCCCAGGCCAGCGGGAACCCCCAGCAGTACGGAGTCCGTTCCTACCTCCACCAGGTAGAACACAGACGAGCATGCATGCAAACAGGAGAGAGATGCATCGTGCACGGTATCACTGCGTCTCCTATGTCTGTCTTCCAGTTCTATGAGGAGTGTACAGCTTCTATCTGGGAACGTGATGAAGATTTTCAGATTCAGAGATCGCCGAACAGGTGGAGCTCTTTACTCTGGAAGGTCAGACTTACCCGTGCACAATTCAATCGGGGAAATTAAGGGAACGCGAGGATGTGTGATTTAAACAAGGCTGTTGTTTCTTTGTGTTCGCTTCAGGTCTGTCTCGCGTTTGGCACGCTGATCATGTTCGCAGGCCTGATAGTCGTCGTGGTGGGTTACGGCACTCCGGCTAGGATTGAAACATTTGGTGAAGACGATCTCCTTTTTGTTGACAGGTACATGACACGACATGACGTGAGAGCACAGTGTTTTGGAGCTGCTGTTGTAGAGGAATACACATTACAGGCAGTTTGTACCTCGTAATGTTTTGGCTCCATACGTTTGCCTTCCTCTTTGGTTTCATACAGTATGACCAGTAATACAATAAAGCTTCTTCTTCAACAGCCAGGCTGTCAGCTTCAACAGTGCGCTGGACGTTTGCAAGCTAACTGGAGCTGCGTTGTTCTGTGTGGGAGGCACCTGCATGGCCGTGGGTCTCCTGCTGTCTGCCTCTGCCAAAAGCTACTCCAAAGAGGAACTCTATCTGCAGCAGAAGTTTAAGGAGAGGTTGGCAGATTTGCACGCAACAGTCGGTAAGGTTGCATTCCGTACTATCTGTCTCACAATGGAATGCATGTTAGCAGCATGGGTTATTTTTCTTACTCTGAATGATGTTCGCTGCCCGTGAATATCCATCAAAGCAATACTGCTTCTGTCACAGGTCCTCCCATAATGAGAGCACCAACACCCGGAGAGGGAAAGGTTCCAGTCACGCTCTCAAAAGTCCAGAACATCCAACCAATAACTGCGAAGTCGGAGACCTGACAGCAGTCAGTTTGCAAGAGGATAAAGTGAAGAAGTGTGTATGTTGACTGAATGCAGACTGTGATTGAGTTCAGGCGTGTGTATGTCAATCGATATGCGTGTTTTCTCTTTTAAAAGGTCAGCTTACATGAGCGACGATATTAGTTCTTCATACCGCTGTGCTTGCTGTGTTTGAGAGTAAAGCTTGAGTTCCAGGTTACATAGGCGCAGACGTAGTATAGCTCAACAAAGTTTTAAGTTGATTCACAGCATTTGTTTTTTTTTACAACAAAACGAGTCGTCGTCCAGAAAACAACCCGCAGAACAAATCAATAAAAATACAGCCGCCGAACAACGTCAGTGTCAGGGGGGATATTTTTACAAAAGGTTTCGCGTTGTGGAAGAGAGGAAAGGGTAACTGCTGGAGGGTGCGGAGCAGCAGATGCACTGTTGTTGTGTTATTATTGATGATTTGCTCCCAGTGATCAAAGCACTGAACACAAAAAACATGGTGTCCAAAGGGACATCAGAGGATGAGGTGTTATATGAACAGAACTCAATATGTTTGTGTAGAAAAACAACTCAACTTCATCCCAGTGCAACAGTGAGAGCAATATAAATACATGTGGTGTAGCTTCTTGTATACTGTACATTCAAAAACAAGCAATGATGAGTCTCAGCATTGACTTTGCTGGAATATTTCACAGCGTCATATTAGACCAGACGAAACACAGATCACAACAAGACCTCAAGGTCGATTCCACGCTGACATTTTCCTCCCGTCTCATTACGTCTCTCTGACCTTGTCTCCTTCAGTAAACCTTCAGACGGGATCGATAGGTGAGAGATTGATGAAAGGTACATCGAATGAGACGGAATGTGTAGAACAACGGATGCTGTCAATTAAAAGAAAAACACACTTTTAGACATATCACTCTCTACATTAGACGAAGGAGGCATAATCCATGCATCCTATCTATCTATCGAGTCATTCGCTTTTGTGATCCCTTCCAGTGCCCCTCCCTTCTCTGTCTCCTCTCCCTACAATTGCAAGGATGTCGGCACACACCCGTCCGTCAAAGCACTAATGTATGCAACATTCTGTACCGAAACGTTGTCAGCTACATTAACCGGCGTGAGTGTTGAGCGGGTGCTGCTTGTGGATGTCTCGCTGGCACAAGGCTTCATCCAGAGAGTCTAAAAACATGACAAATACGTTACATAACACGGCTGCGGCGAACACGCTCGCCACATCGGGTACACGGTGTTTGACAGAGTCTCCAGTCAGGCAGCGTCAACACAGTCTTCAGGCCCAATAAACGCCTTCCCACGCTCGCACACACACACACACACACACAACTTGCAATTGAACGGGAGAGGCTGTGCAGAGGCTGAACAGTGTGCAGTGCAGTCGATGTGGTGACACGTTGCATCATCCGAGTCGTTTCTTTTGTCCATTTTACTCGTTGCATATCGTGTATCTTGTGTGTTGTACCTGAAATAGAAGTTACAATCAAGACAGTTTTATTGATGATATATGAGCTTTACAATCACAATAAGCTATTTTTGTTTTATTTTTATTGTCAAAATGTGTTCTATATATATGTACTCTAAATATCATAACCGTTAGATATTATGTTTAGTATCTTTTCTTTCCCCGTTATACATAAATACTACATAGAACACAAACATTTTGACCAATATTACAGTGGTCACTGTTGAATTACACTACATGCCATATCTTCATCAGTGCTGCAGGTCCTTCCAAATAACACTGCATTATGTTAATTGTATAAAAATGAACCGCTGTGGTTGCTACAGTTGAAATGTTCACGTAAGTTGACCTTTTTAGTATGATTTCCACGGCCCCCCCCCGCTCCCCCTCCTTCTCTTTTTCCTTTCACGTCACAAGTGAGAACTCGGGCGAACACAAACACAAAGCTATACATACGAAGAACAACGTACTTATAACCAGGCTAGTTTAAACGTAGCTCAACCACTTATAAGCTTCACACCACCGAGGAAGAAGGTGGTGGACGAATTATTATACAAAGCTCTCTTGTGTGGTCGGACGTAGGTGATCGGTCAATGTGCTGACTTGTAGCTCCATGCTGTGAACTGTGGGTTGATATTTATCATTCAAACGACCAAAGTTCCTCGTTAGAATCCTGAAGCCACAATGAAGATTTACTCCGACTTCATCGAGAAAAACGCAGGTGTAACCCAGTGATTCTTATTTTCAAGTCTCTCGTGATGTAAACAAAACGGATTCTCCAAGTAAACAAAGTGTAATGTGTGAAGAACGATTGATTAATCGACAGAGAACAAATATATCAATGTATGTCTATTTTTCAAAGAACACAATAAAACTGAAATATCTACAGGACACGCTGTGTGTATTTACTGTTATAGAAAACATATCGAGCATAACAAATAGACTACGTAAATGGATTCGTTCATGTACTATGAATCTCTATGCACGTTGTTTTTCAAGATGCTTTGTTAAAGATAAACTGTCTCTCAATTCATGTATTAAATGGAAAAATGAGGAGAGTTTCCGACATGCATGAGCCTCCGTTGCAGAGTAGAAGCTCCTACTATAATCAATAGGAATGTCATTTAGGAAGTGGAAGTGCAGAGGGGTGTGTGAAGGGTCCACCGGAGGAGATAACACAGAATTGATGGTAAGTCCAGAAATAGCACCTTAAGTATCATCACCTCAACCAGTCGGGCCACGTGACTCATAGTCACACACACACACATGCACCCCCGCCCCCTCTGCCGTTCTCCCATGTGTGTCTCCAGCTCTTCGTGATCTCATCACCATCTCCCCGTGTTCTCTCTCTCTCTCTCTCTCTCTCTTTTGTGGGATGACTCACAAACCACTGACTGCATGGATCTAATTTGAAGAAGCTGCAGGGATGAGGTGGTGAGGCCATCATAGACACAGCTGACGCTATAGTATCCTGCGTGTGGGTGGCAGTCCAGACCGCCTTTACGCAACTTAATGCCATCGAACTGAAACGGCTGCTTCTGCAAAACTCTCAGCTAAAAATGTGAAAGTTGGATTTTATTATAAATGTCCCAGTCCTTCTTTGTTTACTACTGTTTACCTGTATGTAGTGTTCTTGTCATTATTCTTTTCTAATTCAAGACATGCAAGAAGCTCTGGAGCCTCCAAATGCTCACGGCTGTGGTTCGATCGAACTGAGTAGAAAGCACACTAACCAACACTGCTCCCAGTGAACACACAAGTCTTGGTCATAGACTGTATATTATATGTGGAAAGGTCGTCTCCACTCCGGTGGTACAAACCATCCTGGATACGGGCGCCGCTTCCATAGACATGGAATAAATCAGCTTTACAAACAGGACTTTCAAACTTTATTATCCTATAATTTAGCTCAACATTTAGACACAACCATACGTTATTGTTATAATCATCATTATTGCTTCACAGTATGAAAGGTTATTGTACTTAAATAGTTGTGACATCTTATAGCGAATATGCATCATGTGGGATTTCTGGAATATCGAAAAAAATTACCAAAGAATAACATACAAACAAAAAAAACAACATTAAAAACACCTATCTAGAATAATGTTACTCATTTTAAAGATAAAGATATTTTAAAGAGTTCATGTTGGATTATAACTTTGTCATTCTGAAACAATAAATCAGCTCAGGAAGTGAACCCAGCCGACATAAGTTAACATTATAGTATCATATGGTTCTCTAATGAGTAGTATTTGGATGTATACAGTTTCTTTGCTTCACATTCGGTAGTCAGTAATTCAGTGTATTTTGAAGTTTCAGCGCAGAAACCTACCAAAGATGTCTAGTAAAATAATCGTGACAGGAGTCAAGTGTTTCCTTCACTATTGTCAGCACTACTCATTCACTAGCATTTCATCAGCTGTCCTACTCCTCCCCTTTCTTGCCTTTATCTTGATTCTCACTGTCACTACACTCCCCGTTTTCTGCGGCATCATTGCCACTTGCGGATGTTTTCTCTTCCATCTCCGGCTCTGCTTCCCTTTCCCCCTCATCATCCTCTCCGCTGACCCCTCCATTCAACTGTTTCTCGTCTCCTCCCGGCTCCTCTGTCGTATCTCCCTTCGCTTCGCTCGCGGTCTCTTCCTGGTTACTGTTACTACTCCTGCCGTTATCCTCCTCATTCGTCTCATTATCTGGCTGAGTCTTCCCTTGGTCGTCGCTGCTTTCTTTCTCTCTCTGATCCTCCCCTGATTCTACATCATTAACTGCATCTTTGCTGTTAGTCTCTCCGTTTCCACTGTCTTCAGCTTGCTTCTCTTCCTCTACAGTGTTGTCCTGCTCATCCTTTCCACTGTCAGAAGATGTAGGGTTTCCATCCTCTTTCTCTTCCCTGTCCTGAGTCCTCTCACTGTTGCTCCTGCTGGAGCTCCGCCCCTCACTCTTAACCTCCTCTTTAGTCTCATCTGTAGCCTCATCCTTCAACACCTCCTCCTGCTCCTCTGGTACTGCTGTTGCTTCTCCCTCTTCCTCATTATTCGGCTGTTCATTTTCCTCCTTTGCCTCTCCCTCTGTGCCACTATTTGTCTCCTCATCGTTCTTGCTCTCGTCATTGCCAGCTGAGTTTTCTTCTTCGGTGGTATTTCCAGCAGGGGCTTCTTCCTCCTTCTTGTCTGCCTTTTCGTTGTTATCCTCCGAGGCCGTCGTATCAACCGATGCAGGTTTCTGAAAGGCCACAGAAACATTGTTTACAACACTTCTGAATCATGAGCACTTAAATCAAGTGGAGTAAAAGCAACACATATTTATTATGTCATTATTAGATCCTTTCATATGGTATTTTTTAGTTTCTGGGTAGAGAAGGAACCTTCAAAACGTGCCAGCTCTCTGATCTACTGATAAAACGAAATTACACCTACAGGACATCCCTTTACAAAGATACCATTAATTGTTCCACCAATATCATGATATGGACGACGCTGTACCTCTTCAGTCGGCTGGTCTCGAGGGAAGCCGTCAGCAGTTCCATCATCAGCCTTTGATTCCGGGTCATCTGGAAACAGAGCATGAAGAGGGAATGGAGAGTTGTTTTATCAGAGCACACTGAGCAAACAGGTGAAATTAGGATATTTGAAGAAATAATTTGTTTGTTTCTTTAAACTGATTCAAACCATGTTTCCGTGTGATGTTGCTTAATAAACAAATCCATGTGTTTCATCTCGATGTGCGATATTGTCTCCTGAACGGGCTTGTTAGAGCCAATATAACATACGAAGTGAATGATTGGTGTCACCCTGCTGCAGATATTTGCCCCACCCAGGCTGCAGCAGGCAGGACTTGTCCGGGGCAAATGATTGTTATGGAAAGATAACGAAAGGGGTTAATTATAGATAACAGCTAGGGTATGAATAATGTGTCAAATTCTGTTATTGTCGTCCAAACTTAAAGCAGACTGAAATAAAGTCTGAATATAAGAGAAAAGAGTGACAAAACTACAAGGCTGTCTAATACAGATTAATAATGCCATCCTTGTTATGTAAAAGCCTCGCACCCTTGGTTGTGTAATGTCATTTTAAAGGTTAAACGTGCCTCAATGTGGTGACTAGTTCTCAAACCCTAAAGCCTGAATTCCTCAGTCCAGGCCAATTACATCTGAAAGCCATAAAATCTGACAACTTTTATGTGGTTGGGGGGGATAAAATATATTTGATCTTTTGTTCATCCTCCAGCAAGTCAGTTGTTGAAATGATAAAGCTTTTTATTTAGCTGCTATAAATTTTCAGGGCTTGGGACAAACACAGCACAAGAGTGACACCTGGTGGCGGGAAGGAGAAACGCATCACGCCACATTTGATGCAAGTAAACAACTTCTCCAGACAATGGAACTGTGCCAGGGAGCCAGCGAATATATTACAGGCTCTCAGGGGGACGGGAGAACAGCAGGATAGCTGAAGGTCGTGGGCATATTCAAGCTACAAATGTCATTAGAACATCATTATTATTGCCGCAGCCGCCGTAATCACAGGTGTGGTGAGGTAAGAAGCTGAACCGTTGCTTTTAGGAAACAGTTTACCAACCCATCCACAAACATAAAGAAACATTATCCTACCCATTATCTACCACAAGCTCTGATGTCCATCCCTCACAATGGACTTTAATTGTTTCAGAGGAACTGAAGACGGATGTGAAGGGAAATTATTGAAGGCAGGCAGACGTATTTAAAGCTAGGAGATTGGTAGGAAGTCTTATAGTCTGCAGCAGTAGTTTAAAAAAGTTAAGTAAAAGTACCTTGTGCAGGCCCCCAGAGCAAACACCTGTCATCGTTTCCTGTCTAAACTACTGCGCAGAGTTACTGTAGGCCCTGTTCCAATGAAGATATCATGCTGCAACGCAGCACACTCATTCATTTGAAGCAATCATCTCAGCGTGGCAGGTTTGTTGGAGTGTAAAATGAATGTAGGAGTTTTAGTTTTGCGAGTGAACATGTGTAGAAAAAGGCCTTGGAGTAATTAACCCTCAACATCATAAGCGGAATACAACTATACGCTCTGATAAACAACATAATTACACACTTGTTTTTGAAACACTGGATGAGACTGAAATTTCCAATCAGAAATAAGCGGCAAAAGAGTGTTAAAAAAAAAAAACGTAACAGCGTAATTAATGTCTGTAATATTAGTTTCCCTTTCTCCCCGTACCAGTTAAAGAAGAAAAATGACTCGGCTAGAGATTAGAAGAGTTTATGAAGACATTTAATGCATTTCAAATGCAGAACTGATTGAAGTTTAGCTATGGTGGAAGATGAAACGTTATGGTAATAATAACGGACCTCTTTAAGAATATTTTATGGAAATGGTCCCGCATTCATTAACAGCGAGGGCCAAACGACTGAGTGTGAGCAGTGGATGAGCCGCCAGGACTCTAAACATCTTAACATGATTTAAGGATGAGGCGCAGGCTCACGGAAATGCAAAATCATATAAATATTTTCAATCTTATATAGTTTTACTGTCCCGATACTTATGGCTCTTCGTTAAATTCACTAGATTCTGGCAGTCGGACAGTCGTGTGTGTCCGTCTCTGTCTGTCTTCCTTCACAATCAGGCAAAAGCAAAGCAATTCCTTCCCTTCACTTTCCACACAAACACAGGCGGAGCACACCCACGTTTCAGAAGCAATGCAACATGTCATCCGTCAGCGCGCCACGAAACAAGGATGCGGCGGTAAGTGCGTATAATTACTCATATAAATGGATCTCGCAGCCGTTCTGGTGAAAGGTAAAGTTACAAATGACTATTGCCGTGGAGGAATTTAATAAAACACAACTGAAGATGAAGTGATAGCAAGTGGTAAATGACAATAATCTGGCGCTCCTCAACATGCAAACTCCATTTCTCATCTCGACGAACGCCCACGCCCACACACACACACACACACACACACACACACGCACACACACGTCGCGGGACAAGCGTGTAAAACAAAAAAGTGTACTTTTGTGATTTCCATTTCAACACCGCAGCTACATATTGTAACATCGCTCCGCTTTGATCTGTGTTTCCATTTGATGTGCTCATCCAATTCCAGCAGCCCCAACGCCCTGAGGGAATGACCTGTGCAGTTTACAACAGGTAGCACGGTGTAAATATAATCCCATTAAATATATATATAAGTTATATGAATCAACTTAATCAATAAAACAATAACACGTATCACAGCGAGAACAACCCCCTGCAGTTCATTGGGCTCGGCCGGACCGTGAACTTGAACTACACACGGTCAACAAACTGCCAGAGCTCTCTCGTGTTGCATTCAGGTTCCTGGCACATTGTGCGTTTTCTCCCATCTGCAGGAAATCAAACTGCGTTTTTTTTAACAATCATTTTGTCTTGTTTACATAAGTTGGTTCAATAAACGTGTGCTTGCAGGGGAGCTGGGAAATGGAACAACTTGTGTATGCAGCTGTTGGACTGTATGAAAGAACCACACTGCATAATTTATAACTGTCATTATTTTAAGAGACACTGATGAGGCGGCGTTGACGTGCGTCGGTGTTTTTCCACCGCTGCAGAGTTTCAACAGGTTTGATTTAATATAATTTGTAAAAAGAACACACAGTGCGATGAAGTTCTTCACTCCACAGGAAGATAGCAGGACGCTGAACACAGTTTCTTCTCTCAAGTCAAATCAAATCATGTAAAGACGTTTAAGGATTTTTTTTTTTTTTTAACAGCTTTGATATTGTTCCGGAAAAAAAACAGCACCACTCCGCAGTGTTAAAAAGGCACTCAAGTGTTGATGTACTACTTAATGTACCTAAATCACTACCCACCTCACTCCTTGTATATCACCATACAGTGTATTGCTTATTTACACCCAGTTGAATCACCCCACGCAGCACATTTCTGAGTTATGGCGGCGCGTAAAAAAAAAAAAAAACACGGGTAGTAACTCTGAATGGCAATCATGAAATGTTTCCACTCAGCAAGTGTTCTCTATTCACTGACCGGGATCCTGTTAAAAACATTTAATGGCATTATGGCCTGCATCCATGAGAGAATCATGTTGCTACTTTATAGCCATAAAAAAAAAAAATCCAACTGTTTGGTATAAATCTGATGAATCTTTCTGTTCCATCTGTTTTCCTCTCAAACACACACACATGCACACGCACACACACACACAACTATAATTAGTAAGAAAGCATTTAATCCTATTCTTCTGCAGGTCTAACAATGTACAGGTGCAGGACGTATCATCACGTCCACTATGAATGTGAGTTAGTGTGTTCATTTACCTCACGGTGCATCTGAATAAACTCATACATCATCTCCACGGTGACACTCTCATTAGAAACGCTCTCCTCTGTAAATACGTGTGACGCCCTGCGCTCGGCGGTTTAATGTTTAATCAGAGGAAAGCTCTGCTTAACAATATTGCAGCCAGACAGGCGGAGTCATATTTACCGAAAGGTCACGGTTTCAGACAAATATTTAATAATTCATGGAGTTGGACAGTCAACTTGACCGTCCAACTGTTCTCTTCACTTAATTAAGTTTTATTCTAAATGGCTTCTGTCTAATCAGTATAGTTGAAAGAAACATTAGAAAAAAAGTTTTTTAATGGCATGCTGTCAAGCCATTATGCAAATATGTTTAAAAAAAATGACTTCATCGTCTAAAATCTGCATCGTACTGATTTGCATTTTTGGGAAAACTAAATTTTTCAGACATGAGTTCACATACAGAGGAAGGAAAAGAGGGATACAAACAAGGAATAAGGATGGCGACAATAATAACATGCAACTCTGGATCACAGTGGTTAAGTAGAGAACATGTGTAAGTGTATTAACACCTAACACGTCCTCTTCCTTCCCGATGAACTGTCAGGATTACACAACATGTGAGCCGCCGTACTGAAAGTGACAGTGACGAACACAAAGCGTCTTCTTCTGGCAGCGCGTCGGCCAGAGGAGCTGCAACCCGGCTCTGACACACGATGTAAACTTTAGATCCCCCCGCTAATGTACCGTATTTATCCTCGCCGTTTAGGTTAAGCGTCGGCTCTCTAAAGGCGGAATACGAACCCTGCAGATGTTGATGCTCATATCACATCTGCTCCAGATGTGCGCTCGTGAGCTCAAACTCAAAAACGGACAAAACGCGGCAACGGAGGGCCCAGATTAGACGTGACAGACGTTAAGGAAATTTGCGTCAGTGAAAGTGTCAGACGTTCCCCCGAACCTTATACTCTGTATGTCACAGCCAGCACTGTCTTGTGTCACAGCTGAAACACTTGTTAACAGATTAATGTGGCAGATTAGTACAGCTACCCCGCTCTTTAATCCAGTAATCCTGCATCAAAGGGTCATGAAGAACCTTTTCCCTGCTTGTACGTAGTGAAAAGGGGAAGATGAAAGCAACCTTAGAATGAAGGTGGGATAGAGAGGGACGGCCGTGTTGCCTGAAAATGTGACACACGGGCGTCGGCGTGCGTGCGCGTGGAAAAACAAGCACACATGCGTTGCTGTACGTCGCTCCACACACGTTCTAAGAACACACTTGGAACACACGCAATGGGAAAAAAACTTGCTTTAAATGTTCCCATCTCTCATCCTTCGCCGCTGAGCTGCTTCTGTTTGACACAGGCACACAATTATAAACGCACAGCGTCTTTGTGTGCACGCCTCCTGCCTTCCAACGCTGTTTTTGAACCGTGTTTCACTCTGACAGGCATTATAGATACATATGCCAACAGAGCTAATTCCCCACGGCAGCATCACATTTCATGACACCAGAGGCAGTGGGTTGATCTGGTTGGATGACTTGTACATGTGTGAAGGCGCGCCTGAACACACACACACACACACACACACACACACACACACACACACACACACACACACACACACACACACACACACACACACACACAAACATTTCACGTCTCCTCTC
>CAAKHC010002362.1:18289-30440 GCA_901007825.1 Macroramphosus scolopax
GCAGACTTTCTCACTCAGCAGCAGCCTTTTTCTCACACATTTGACTTGCAAATGATCCCCATACTGTGCTCGATTTTTTAAACTACTTTTCTGAAAAAATAACTTCCTCGACTTGGAATCAAAGCACCTTCAAGTGAAATAACATTGGTGGACGTAATGTAGATCCATCATGTGGCATAAATTGAATTGGCTCCTGCCGTATTGAGAGATGGAGCCTCGTGCATGAAAAGGACGCGGCGGCCTATTGAGTCAGAGAGGTTTATTTTGTAGAGCGGATGTCCTTGAGATCTCAATGGTCGTCCCGACTTACCAAGGAACTCCACACTAAGAGATCTGAAACAAAAGGCGAGATGAGCCGCGACAAAATATTCCAAAAGTCTAACCATAACTGAGATTAAAAACTGATCTGTCGGTGTTTACGAGGGTGGAAGACCTCCGGTTGAATCCTTAAAGGATGTTATTTTGTTTGCGGGCGCACTTTGTTTTTCCAGCATGTCGTTTTGGATCCGAGCTAACTTCCGTGTTACTGTGTGTTTGTGCGCTGCCATCGACACGCCCACCGCCGCCGGCTCAACCGGATTTGGAAGGATTTGGAGTCTTGGCATCAGATGCTACACGCAGATTGCATCCTGATACATGTAGACGCTGGCTGCACAGCTCTGCGAGTGGATCAATAAAAAAAATCATACCGGGGGACACAATTATCATCAACCCTGATTGGACGTACGCTTGAAATTGCCGACGATTTGTCCGTCAGAATCACAGCCCTCCGATTGGAAGTCAGTCCTCATATTCACCGTGTAATCAGCAGCTGGTATTGAGCTCTTCTTCTGACCCTGTCTGGCCTCCTCTGTGGTCACTGCACCGAGCAGCTCTACAAAACATACATACACTTAATCATTTGATAGGCTGACTTCATTCAGCCCCACTTAGCCTCAGGAGCCACAGTTTAATTCGGTGGAAGGATTCCAGCAACATGCTCATCAGTGTCACATCCAGCTCGGCCCTGATATGCGTACGCAAGCGGCACACTTACGTCACATATAAATAGATCGCGGCCAGATGCTCGCCATTAACTCAAGGACAATTTGCTTATTTTGATGAATGCCAATCATGTTCAGAATAGAGCCGAGGAGGACGAGCATGTAACTTGCAAATCAAAACCCCCCTTGAGGCCGCGGTGGCTACGAAGCGCTGATTAACAGTGGACACATGGACCTCCTCTCCTCTCCCTCGTGTTGTTCTCTGCATCTCTCTCTCTCTCTCTCTCTCTCTGTCATCTTGTCCATACCTTTCTGTCTTTCTCTCCTTCATGGAGTAAGAGCCTCCTTTTGTTGATTCTCAGAACAGCCTCAGTAAGGGGCGATTCAAATTCTGCTCTGATGGCTCTAAATGGAGAGATTATCCAAATGAAAGACAATTATCTTGAACCCCGACAATTCCTCTACCCTTCAGTTTCTCCGTGCTTCACCATCTCTGTCTATTCATCATATTTCATGCTTCTTTCCTCGTAATAATCTCCTCCCTTCATCCTACCAACCTGTTGTTGTCTCGTCCTCTCCCTTCTCCCAGCCCTACCGAAGTTTACTTCCTCGTCGTCTCTAATCTCGTCTCAAGAGAGCCATTAAGCCAAACTTGTCACAAAGGCCCCTTAAGAAAGAGCACACGGATAAACATCCGATTCCCATTTCTAGGTTAGCAACAACAGCTAATTAGGATAAATACAAATTGAAAATGTTGAACAAAAATAATTTTCCCACAATGCAACACAACAGCCGCTGTTGTCTCGTTGCTTAAGTCCTACCAGCCAAATGTCTTTTTTATGTAGTGAGATCAACGACATTCCGTGACCTTTGCTGCATGAGTTGTCGCGCCGCCTCCCCCCTTGTCCTCGCTGTCACTCACCACCGTGTTCACGCTAATGAAGCAGAAAAGTAAGAAGCTTCACAGTCGGCCGTACAGAAACTGCTGGAGTTTTCCTCCATTTTGCTCCCAGCAGGCGGACAGACAGTGAATAATGGGGCCGGGCGTCCTGACACACGGACGGGAACGACGGACCTCTCAGAACGGAGGGAGGATGTCGAGCTACAGGGTCACTCTGTCTCATTTGTCTTTCCCTCTGTTCTGCTTGTTTGTCTCATTGCCTCTCTGTCTGTACATCCCTTCATCATTCTCTCCTTCCCTTTGCCATAAATATATTTATAATGACATGACATCTTTACTATGATCATTTTTCTTCATTTCCAACATTCCAGCGCGCCTGCGATCCGCAGCGATGTTCCTTCCAAAGTCTCTGCCAGTCAGACGACCTTCTGTTCCAGATGTGTTTGCATCGTACTCACCAAAACACCAGTGTGTTGAAGTGAATCACTAACAAAGGTAATAAGAACACTCCTGCTGGGAAGCTAAAGTGGCCAAACATGTGCAACTCTTCTGGGAACGGAGCTAAAATGTGTTTGGTAATTGGATTTCGGGAAGACGTCATATTGACAAATAACATGTTGGCATCACCGTGCTACGTGGCGGGCAGCGAGGCAGGGAACATCTCTTTTGGAAAGTCTGTTCAGCACCATGGACAGAGACAGATATCGGCTGCCGTGCAGCAGATACAGCTTCACTAACTTCACCACGCCCAGATTATATGAAGAAAAAAAAAAAGGAAATGGCAAAAATTAAAAGTGAACGTTAAACATAACAACATCTGGCAGGAGGGTCAAACAGTGAAGTGTGCTCTCTAAGCCATTGAAATGATCTTGTCTTAATGCCTGATCTTGTTTTTTCTGAGCAGTCTTAATTGAATTTGTTGGTTAATGTTACCCAAGGGGACCCATAATGCAACATGGTGTGCATATAATATGACGAGCCTTATAATCGGACGAGCGCTTTGTGGGAGACGTTACAGATTTCAAATAAACACTCACAAAAGTGCACATAGAGAAACACAGCAGAAAAAAGACACACACACACACACACACACACGCACGCACACACACACACACACACACACACACACACTCCTCATTCTATTCTTTGGATGCAAAATGCCAGCTCCCCTGAACCACAGACACAATCCTCCACGCTCCTTTGGCTCTCTGCTGTCAACTCTCCAACCCCAAAAAAAAGCAGCAGCATCTATCATGGACCCCGCGATGACGTAATGTTGCTTATACTGCAGTACGAGTCACAATAAGGTCAGCTACAGTCTGCAGAATCCCTTTGTCTTCATCAGTTCATCCTGACTTTCTTTGGATAAACATCACAATACATGTAGATTCCATAAAGGAAAAAAACATCTTTTAAGGTCCGAAACGTCTCGATATTAAGAATGCCAGCTTGAGCCGGAGGACTTGACGTGAAGTCTAACTGGACACGCTGAGTTTCTGTAACATATCAGGAGCGACTGCTCTGAAGCCTGGAAGATGATGTAATGTGTTTCTCGTAATAGTGTTTCGTGTCATCATGCTGGACCTACTTTCGTTCGTTCCTGCAGAGCAACAGTGCCACCTGGTGGGCGTTTAGAAACGCAGCAGGTTACATAAGATTGCAAGGGGAAGGCATTACATCATACGCTTCCGTGTTTGCTGTGGTCGTTATTTTGAAGGGAAAAATAATTATACAATCAGGTAGTGAATACTGCAATCAACTGGGAATACCTAATAATCCTAAAGTACCTACGACCACATATGATTACACCTGCAAGAATTTAACACTCACTATGTGATGAATTTAGGCAATAAGAAACATTCACTCAGCGTCCCACTTGCACACACATGCAGTATAATTGGGTAGTAATACACGGTGTGGATACACCTGGTATCTGCGATAGCCTTTGATTGGTCGTAACCTGCAGAGTTTTACATTTATAATGTTTTAAAATGCTTCCTGGTGTGCAAAGAGCTGCAAGAAGTGACGATTATATTGGTGAATTGATATCCTCTGAACTGTAAACAGCACCACAACCATAAGATCCGACTTCACACCAGGAGGGGTTCTGTTCAGTTCGTATGTATTACCATAGTCAGAGATGCCGAGTGTCATGCTTTGTCCACTCCTCTTCTTCCTGAGGGAGAGGAGTCTGGCTTGAGAGATCTCCCTGACGATAGACGACAGGTGCTCCTTGTTGCTGCCGTTGTGGCTCGGAGGCGAGGCCTTCGAGTCTCCGCTGTCACTGCAGCGCACCATGGACTTACTCTGGGGACAGAGGGGGTGGAGTTTAGCTGATGAGTCAAACCTGACCGACAGTGAAGGTACACACAGCAGACATATATACACCAAGTGCTAAATATCGGGGACATCCTTCGATTCACTTAGATAGAATTGAACAATTCTTTGCTTTTATAAAATAACTTGTCACAGGTATTGATTAGCGCTCACAGTAATTGTAATAATTGGATGATTTGTAAGGGGATAGGTTCAGCCTTAACAAGCTGGTGCCGGTCCTGCTTGTCTCATAATACCAGACTGAGTCACACAGGAGCTGGACCAGAGGCGCCTATGATCATGGAGTTAGCTAATTATCTCTGTCCGCAGCTCGTAACCTGGCCGCTGTTGGGGAAATGGGACTATACAAAACAAAAGCCCTGGTGAGTTCCAAACAGTAGGAAGGACTTTCAGTTAACATTTCAAACTCCAAACCGATGGTTGGTAACAAGGAAAGTAACCGTCTGTGGCTGCAGCAGACCGTAGCTGTGTGGCAGCAAAGATGACAACTTCCTGTCACCTTCACTTTTTTCAGTGTACACAGATTTGTATATACAGATAGAGCTGATTTAAAAGGCTTTAAAACAATTTCTTTAACACAGAAATAGCTTCTTAGGGTCGAAGCAGCCTATTGTAGACGTAGTCTGAGATTCACAAGCTGAGGACCTCCTGCCATTTTTTTCCTCTTAACTGAAGGTTCTTGGAAAGGGGAGATTCTATGGGTTAGCGAATCCTATTAGATTATACTTTCTGTGAACTTTATTCCTGTTCAAATCTCTAGTTTTAAGGCTTGTGAAACATATATTTTTTTAATTTAAATAATTCATGTAGAAGCCACATGAGATTCTTACATTTCCATTTTGCTTTGAGAATCTGTAGATCGGCGGAAGAGAGTAGGTTTTCATTCTGTAAGCACAAAAGACACTTTATTTACATTAATATAGGACATAAGATATTAACACATAAGTGACGACAGAGTGGCGGGTTTTTAGACTGTGTGAATGAAGAAATGTGTTATTCTAATTAAGTTAAGCATTTTAAATTCTTCAATCAGTGGTGCCATAATCAACGTGGTTCCTACCCATTGACCCTCCGTGTCCCTCTGGGTTTGGTGAACAGCAGGTCGCTGTACGGGAGCTTCTTGAACCTTTCTCTCCCCACAGCCACATAGAGCTGACCGCTCTCCAGCTGGTTCCCATCGGTCACCTGCTGGCCTTCACAGGTATAGAGACTAGGAAACAGGCACAATATCAAAAGTCTGTCATGTGTTTGTACCAGCTTGTCAAAACAGGAACACCCCTGTGCTGCCAAACGTTGTCCCTTTATCATGACACGAGCTAGTTGATCAACTAAAAAACAAATTACAATGATGTGTCAAACACACCCTCCATATGTGCTGTGAACTGATTTGTTTGAAGCGATACCTTCGCACGCCGCCCAGGACTCGTAGACCCATCTTCTCTGTGATCATCTCTAGTATCCTGTCGAACTGGCCCAGCATCCTCTGGTGGATCAGCAGCCTCATTGCAGGGTTCAAGACGTCCCCGTTCGCCACCACGCTACGTACATGAAACACACACGGTTGAGGGAACACTGTGGTTGATGCAGAGTGGTTTGTTCCTCCAGTTCAAGGGTGTTGTCATTCAGAATGCAGTCAGAGTTACAGTACATGTTGGGATGTTGGCCGTGAAATGTTTGAGACAGGACTCACGATATTGGACACGGCTCCTTGATTGGTTTCAAGAATCTAGCCGACACGAGGATTCGATTCTGCGGCAGTGTCTTGGACTGGGAAAGATAAACAAAGACAGAAACATGTCAATAGTTAGCTTTGATATTCACGTTTCATCCACTTCGAAAGGCTTCTCTATCTTGGTAGTGAACCCCAGGAAATACTAGAGGTTGTTTTCTGATATGAGATGAGGTGATGAGGATGGTCAGTTGGGACATCAGTAAAAATATTTATTTCCCATATGAATGTTTCCCCCAGTGGACACTCTGTAAACTGGTCTGGATACAGATCAACCTCGGGGGCTTTAGGTATTAATGGTAACTCTGGAGACTGCACTGATAATACAGTTGTTGTGGACAACATTTAAGCTGCATGCACCGCCCTTATTGTGGCGGGTCATGTCAGGTCAGTCAGCAGAGCTCATCCACCCTCTACAGCCGGTGATGCTTCTCAACCACAAACAATCGCCTATCCCGATGAAATATTACGGAAATCCATCAATTGAATTATTTTCTCCAATTGCAGTGAGATTGTAGAAAGAAAACAAACAACAGGATTAAATGACATCAAAAGCTCGGACCCCTACAGGCACAGAGAAAGAGCTCTTTTACACACTAAAAGAATCTGTTTAATCTCCGTGACAGCACAAGAATAAGAACTGTGTAATATGATGAGCGTGGTGGAGTTGCAAAGAGCAAACGCTGCAGGGCCCCCTGCGACTGAGGGATAAGGGGCAGAGATAAAGGAGGAGGTATATTAAAAGTCTTCAAAAGTCTTCTGGGGCCTTTGAACTCACCGTGACAACAAATGCGTGAAGCCAAACACGGTTAGTAACAAATCAATATCAAGAACAAACAACAAGAAATAGATCCGTCTCCGGGGAGTCATTAGATGTAGGTATGTTATCTGTTGACGTTCCCTTCGGATTGTTTTAATCTTAATCCAAGTTCTTCTTCAAGCGTCCACCAGGATAAAACGTTCCAGCTTTCCATACACAGGATAGACGGAAATACATGTATTACTGATACAATATGTCTATTGTACTAAAACGCAGTCTGGTTAGAATGTACTAGATCTTTACTGGTGGTGGAAATCACCAATCACTTAAAATACTCCATCAAATTTAGACCAACGTTATTGTTCCGTCCTCTTGTCAAACATCAGGCGGTTGATGCCGAGCTGCGGTCCAGATGAGTACATTTAGAGAGCTATACGAGTTTTTACCACTAATTGATACAATCAGCCAGGTCAACTCTGATGCTGAGGGGGATTCAGGGTCCTTGGAAACTAGATTGGCTCCATTAATGCTCACATGTAATCACTGCAGCAAACAAGCCCTTGAGGGTAATCTGTGATGACTCAGCCTTTTGTTGGTGGGCGAAAAAAAAAAAAAAAATCAAGAACACATAGCAATTCCTGATTTTCTACTTATATGATTAACGTGTTGGTGGGGAGAAGAGGAGCACAATTCATCCGAGGCTCTGGACACAAGATGAGAGTCGAAGAACTGGGGAACTTTGTTCAACCCATTGGTCCCTTCGTCCATGATTAGAAAGTTATAAAACATATTTCACTGCATATTTTATATAGCGACACTATTAGATGTTCATGTGCCTTCCCCCGAGTATTTTAATTCCACTTATACATTTGTCAAAAGTTTGACACCGCCAGCAGGAAAACAATCCTCTTTCCGAAAGAAGACCTGCAGTCGACTTCCAAAATAGATGAAGCCTGCGGCTGCCTGACTTGTAGCCTATCTTGTTTTGGCTGGCTGTGACATAGCTGGTGATTAAAGATGCATTGAACGGAGGGCTGGTTGTAAACCGTGAATCAATAATGCATGGTCACTGAGACCACAACAAAGTGATTCTTCGGGAGGATCATTAACAAAGAAAAACACCTCGCTTAGATGATCTTTCTAAAACCGTCACAAACTGCGGATGGGGGGGGGACCAGGAGAGCAGGTGTGATGTTCCCAAATCTTCATGAATCTTGCATTTAGTGGAAGTTACAAAATATAAAAAGTTGGATTGAGTAGGGATATTGAAGGTGAGGCCTTTCACTGCACATGGATGGAGTACTGTCACTACGGTTATAGTATGCATGCGCTCTGACTGCCATACAAACGAGTGGGGCTCATAGACCTAAACAAGTCGGTAGACCTGAGTTCAAGACCAGGTTCGGGCGTCTACTCTCTCCCTTCACTACACAGGAACAGCTGGCTGCACCTCCATGAAGTGTTATAATAAAAGCTGACTTGATAAATACTGAATGTGGATGATGGCATAGAATATCATGTCTACATCAGGTAGGAGAAACGTGTGGCGGCTTGCTTGCAACTTTTCTCACATCATTCTTTAACCAGTGTACCATCTGCCTGGTCACGTTGGTTGAGATTTGTCAACGCGCGACAACTCGCGATGCTGCACCTCATAGCAACAGCTGTGCTTCTAATTGAAAAAGAACAAAACACATCAATCTGGGATATTGTAACGCGTTTAACAGGAAGTCCCTTCCCAGACTGACTCATAAAGTAAAGTAAAGAACATTTTAAAAGTGCAGCCTTACCTGCATTGGGAGAGTCTGCATCATCCTCTTCTTTCTCGAACCGATCTGTAAGTAACTGCAGATAAAACAATGTGAGGTTTGAGACTTAATCATACAGAAGACTCTGGATTATAGACAGATACAGTCAGCAACTTTTGGAGGACAATGAAAAAGTAACTTCCTTCCTGTGGTAATAATATTTAGTGAACTGTCAGTTGGTGAATGAAATTCATTGCTTTTGTACTTGTGCTTCATGCCGTGTGTTAAAACTCAGTGTCCCCCTGGCAGAGAGGTGTTCAAGGGAAAACTGGATGATGGATATGTAAGTGCAATATCTGTTTCATCAGTACTGTAGTGGAGGATGTATCTATCTTTAACAGCAGTGGCCTGGTGAGAATATAGGCTAACCTCATGTCACCCCTGCCTCCTATGAGTAACTGGCTGCACAAATCTCATTATCTGCAGCATAAGTCTTCTTATTTTTAGGCCGGGGCAACACACACTCTCTGATCTCATTTGCATCAAGATGTGACTCACTTGGCTGCAAAACTGTTGAGTCAAATAGCCTAAACTTTAAGACCATGACTCAGGCAACAAGGCTGATTCTCTCTGCGTCTACTAGAACGTCAGTGGGATATCTGTAGTGACAAGCTCTTTAACCCAGTTTCTGTGTGCAATCTAGTGCACCGTTATAGTTGCTAAGGGATTTTACTGCCTCTCTGTCCAAATGAGTAATTCGTAATTGGACAGCAGGTTGTGTAACTCACAATACATGTGCATGTCTGCAATGAATAAAAGTGGATGCATTTATCATTACACTGCTTCAAACCGATTTTTCTTACTTCATCTTTTTGAATCTTTCTCTCCCAGCTGCGACGTACTGCTCCCCGCTCTGCAGGCTGTCCAAACAGTCCACTTTGTGACCTCCTCTCGGCGTGTAGATGTTCCGCACGGCTCCAAACGGCGCCTGTATCCCGCCGGTCACATCCCTCAGCAAAGTCTCAAAGTTGCACACTCTCTTCTGGTTGATCACCATCCGGCGAGCCTCGTAGAACGGGTCCCCGTTGCGGAACATGAAGATGTTCTTCACCACGGGCTGCGTCAGGAAGTTCGGCTTGTCGGAGCTCATCGTTGTGCGTAAAAGCAAACACTCTATAATGGAAAGAAGTCACCGCAGGTTGATGCCAAAAGCGAGACAAAAGAGTATGGCCATTATAATGGTATTACTGAAAGT
This sequence comes from Macroramphosus scolopax, assembly GCA_901007825.1. Lineage (NCBI taxonomy): Eukaryota > Metazoa > Chordata > Actinopteri > Syngnathiformes > Centriscidae > Macroramphosus > Macroramphosus scolopax. The sequence continues at coordinate 28,003 of CAAKHC010002362.1, forward strand.
CCATCTTGGCCAAATGTGGAAGGTTGAGCGAAGATGTTGCAGCAGCCGCGCATATCTTTGAGTCGATCAGCTGTTAAAGGTAAAAAAAAAAAATTATATTTAATTTATATCTGATTAATATCTGACCACATGCATGAAACTACTATTGATTCCTGGCGTTAGAATCTATCCATAAGTTGCTAGAATCTCAGCCCGCTGCAGAGTGAACGGTCCGCTGCGTGTGCACCGCTGCGCCGCAGGTGATGCTGGAAGCCGAGCGGGTCTCTTTAATTTCCCCACTATAGGCTGAGTATCATGGGAGCTCATCTGTTGGGACGTATCTATGGGAACACACCGCAGTTCTCTCGCCGATTGCCAGGGACCGGAATCAACAGGTCGTCAATCATTCAGCCGATCAACGACAAAAAGACTGAAAAAAAATGCGCAATTTCAGTGCGTTGCGGACACAAACGGCGCTGCTCGGCGAGCTCCGAATTAATGTGATGCAGTTTGAAGCTTAGTAAGATTTAGACTATTCGCAGCTCTACATCAGCCACGTGTGGAAGTTAATTGGGCATCAGGAGACCAATTGTAAACTCGGGTTGCCCGTGACAGCCTGACAGTGGGACCAAAAACATATTTGTTTGTGTACTATAACTGTGTTGTCAACAACAGGGAGATCTGTACTGAGTGTCCTGAAGCACGTACTGTCCCGTGGCGCACTCCATGTTGCAGCAATTAAAACCCAGTGGAATTAAAAATACAGTTATCTCGATTCATTTCTTATTTAAATCCAAATCAATATTTGGATAAAAAAGAAATTACGCAATTGCAGGAAAATATCTTTGCATCAGAGGAAGTCATATGTAGCTAATACATCCAGAATGTTTTATTTATTTGAACCTTTTTCCTGCTTATGTGTGGTGCAAGTATAGATAATCATAACCCTAAGTTATTCATTCCCTCCTCCCTCACCTTATTTCCATTGATCGGTAGTAATGGTATGTGTGTTGGGGTTAGGTCACTCAGATCCAAAAGCCCCATGTGAATTTCAATATAATAAAGTAGTATGACATATACTATCTCAAAAAAATCGAATCTTGCTCTAGCTTGTAACATACAGTAGTTGTACCAGCAGCAATAGAGTCTCCTGGACAGCTGATCAAGTCGGATGTAATTCTTCCTGGTAACCACCAGATGGTGCTGTAGTTTTGTGGATTCTAATATGTTTCATCGGGGTAAACAGCCACACTAAAATCTGACACAACTGTATCTGTAGTTTAACACAGTCCACTGCAGGAGAATTTAAGTTTGAGTTTGTATCTTATGGTGTGTGACCCGTCTAACATCAGGAGGTGACAGGAAACATGGGTCTTATTGAGGAATTAATATTGATTGTTTTTATTGTAATCTGTTTATGCAGTTGTTTGATGTGTCAGGAAAGGACAAGTGTTCTCACTATGATGAGGCTGCTTGACAAAAACTGTGTAGTAAAGATCCCTATTTTATTTTATTTTTTCACTTCCTTTCCTAAACTACTTCACTTCCTTTTCCTTTCCTCCTCACTAATAGCTTATTGTTTTCACCTGTTGTCACCTCATTTACCTGATTAAGTTCACCTGGTAGCTCCTTATTTAAAGACCGCACTCCCTCTCACTCAGGCTCAAAGGTTTCTCATTCACATGGGGCGGCAGTTTGGTAAGAGAAGTTCCTTACTCTTTGTTCTAGTTTAATTGGAAACTTATCCTTATTTCTAAGATGTGAGACCAATTTGATTTATTGTATATTTGATTCAGAGACCCATGTGTGTTTGTCATAAGTTCACTTATTCACAAATGCAACTCGATTTAAGTTGGAGAAATAAACAATGTCCATAGAGCTGATGTTCCTGGCTTCATTTACGCATTCTAAGCCCATGACGATAGTAAACCTTCCAATCTGAACCTCCTACTTAACACACTGAATCCTCGGCTTTTCTGTCGCAGATAAATTCAAAGATGTGTACACATCTGTTGACTTTGCACGTGGGTTGTTGTATGGATACCTGTCAGCAGAGGGCAGTGTGCAACAATTAATAGGTCACCCTTTTTTTAAACAGCTTTCTACTTTTTACAGTTTTACTGGACCGGGTCTTGGTCCCTTCTTAAAATTCTTAAGTGCAAATCGAATACTACAAAATAAGTTGTAGCCGATGTAAAGTGTCTTAAACCTTTATTCTTTCTAATGGGCAGCAGTGGGCGACTCAACAGATAGAGACAGACTCTACTTCTCGTGTGATTTATTATTTCAGTCAACATTTAGCTTGTATGTTTAGCAGTCGACAGAGCGAAGAAAAACCAGTGGACGATGTAACGTTGGTTTGGGTCACTTCTTATATACAGTCTGCGATATCAGTCTTCTGTATTTGCTTCCCTTTGGGGAAGTAATGTAAGATGTGAGAGGTCATAACTTCATTATTC